>QZGG01000407.1:0-150880 GCA_006409495.1 Sedum album
CTACATGATTGATCCCCATTTTCCCATAAACCAACAGGAAGGCAGGTATTTTGCGGCTCTATAAGCCTGCTGGATCCATTTTCTTCAGAAAACGTCACATGATAAAGTGATTCACTCAATCTTACTGCCAAGAAATAAAGAGCAAGTTTAAAACTATTCCTTGTAACTTAGTTTGGCAATTTCCTAGTGTGCAATAGTAGAAAACTAATAGTTACACTCACCGTTCCTTCTCACACTGTCGACAAACCACCCGATTGTGACAACAGAAAGACCATTTTTTGAACCATACTTCATGGCATGCTCCAACTTACGACCACCACTACAGTATCCATAGTCAAGCTCAACATAATCTCTAAAGTTTAAACATAGGAAACACGCAAAAAAGACACCTAAACTTAAAGAATTGACAAAGGATATCTGGACCACCAAATGGGTACATTGAGGATGCAAATTTGGGCTGTATTGACCACCAAGTCTCTCAGTCGCATCCTTGACTTGCTGCCTCGCCTCTAAACCAAGATACAAAAAACATAAAATATATGCATCCTTAAATACCGATATACTAACGGTGACAATGTCATCTCCTACCTTTTGATAACCCAGTTACACAAATCACAAGTCCTGAGAACGGACCATCAATGTGAACCAAATGCTCCACAGAGGAACTAGCAGGAGACATTGTCAAATCAACCGACTCGTGTAACAATTTCCTTGACCCAGGAACACCGACAACAAACAGCCTCGTACAACTCTTGTTCCCAATCACCTCCACACTTCTTCCACGTCTCATATCCTCCAAAATCTACCCTTAAACAATTCCTGAAAAAAAACCAATCACCAATAGTCAAAATCAAAACTTTCACAACACCCACCTCAAAATATCAGCACCAGAATCAAAATCAATACTTAAATCATCAAATTTAAATTTCCAAATACTCAGTAATTCCAAAGTAAAACTACATCATATTATCATACAGAGAGCTCTCCAATCATCCAGAAGTCATCAAAATTCAAAAATCCAAAGAACATATAAAACTGAAATGATCATAAGAGACGAAAAAACGTAACGAAAGAGACTTACGCTACAACAACTTGAGAAACTGGACCTCAGCATTTCTCCAAATCGGTATAGAAGCCAACTTTAATACAACCAATTCACTCTGATTCGAGGGTTGCGGTCCAATATCTAAACTTTTGACACAACTTTAACAATCTTTCTCGCGTCAGGGTTCACGCCATGCTCGGGAAGGAGTAGCAAGAGATAGATTTTGCAGAGAAAAAGCGACGAGGAAGACGAGGCCACGGGAAAGGCATAAACGACAGGAGATCGAGTTTGTTTAAATTACGAAAATGCCATAGAGTTGATATTCGAGTCTTTTTTATGTCGTTCGCTTCTTTAAATAATGTCGTTTAATTTTCTTGTAAAGGCGTGTAAAAATTTCACTGAGATAACAAGTGTGACCTGTGGTAGATTACATATGATAGAACATATATACATATGTTGGTTTTTGAGATCAGTCTTCGTAGCGAGTAAACCAGTCACCGATGGTCCTGGAGAGTGCACGTATGTCGTTCAATGACAAGGTCTTGAGTCCTTGGGCGATGGCATCTGCAGGGGTGTAAATGGCCCCTACTTCCCATTTGGGTTCCTGGTTATGCATATGTTGTTGGTGGTTAGAATCGATAATATTGAGGAAATTAGGAGTGAGCAAGATGTTAGTTTGATTGAGGTTACCTGTATGCAAGGGGTTATGTGGTTACCACTTAATATGACCTTTTCTAGAGTTCCATTTATGGATTCGACGCGTGGCTTCAAAGTTCGTTCTAGAAGATCTGTTTCGTCTATTGCATCAGCGTCAAATTTAACCTGCGAACAAAGGTATTGATGGTGATCAACGGCTGACATGCCATACGAGAAAATAAACTAGTCCGTCTACTGTGTTGTGCTTTCTAGAGGTGCCGCGTACCAGTAGAGTGTGCGGGACTTTGTATGATCTGTTAAAACATTCGCAGTTCTCGGACGGTGTTGGTCTGAATTCTGATACGCCTTCTGTGACCTATTATAAAAAAGAGGTTATTTCTGAAAAACATTTGCACGAAAGGTCACTAATCTCAAAAGCTATCATCTAAAAGATTTTGCACAAATTAATTATCTGCCAGGAGGCCCAGGACCCAACCAATAATGTTACCAATAATAAATATTTTGCCTGCATACCTGATTTAGAACAGATGGCAATTGATCGGTGAATTTGGTTAACGAAACCAATACTTCCTCATCAACATTAGATATAAGCTGTCCAGTGGTTTCCAGGATTACTTTCCAAGCATCATCTACGCATTCATATATAGAAGACAGTTATTCAACCACGGAAACTTATTTCTTAAAATTAATATCGTGACATGGGCAACATAGGGATGAAAAGTAAAGTATTGTAGCTAGTAAGCAGACCTGATGCGCTCCTAGCCATTGAATAGAAGGGAGATGCTTCTACGAGCGGCACCATCTGGCTAACTAAAGGACCTACCTGTAGATAGAGCAGATGCCCACACATGTTTACAAATTGTCCACAAATATTAACTTCCTAACTATTAATGAAAAGGTTACTCATAAATGTAGCAAGTAAGGGGTAGACAATATTACCAACAGAGCCAGGGTTAAACTACCTGCTCAAAGAATGGTACTGCCTCGGAGGCTGGTCGGTTGTTGTAAGCAATTATAGCATTAGCCTTCAGTAGGAGGAGAAAAGCATAGTGTCATTCTCCAATAACCAACTCAAATTTACTCGGCCGCCAAAATGATGGTTATGTTATTCAGTTGACCAAACTAAAAGTACTCAACTTCAACAAGTACAAATAGAGAGTAAATCATTACTAAACCTTGGGCAACTTTTCAGAGAATAAGCTTCCCACAAGTACTTGGAGTAGAGCTCCATTGCTGAGAGATGTGATCATAATGAAGTTAACATTAACACTTAAACCTGAGTCGCTAACAGTCATTTCAGGAAACTAATGCGAATCCTATTAAAACTAAAATGTTTGTTTTAAAAAAGAAAAGTACCTATGACCAACGGAAAAGACAGGAAGCTGAGCAATCTCTTCACCCATCAGTCCAAACTCAGGCAGTCCAGAAATCAGAAGGGTATCCAAACACAGGTTAAACTTTTCATAGACTTCTTTAGCAGCTTGAAGATGATCAAATGTCACATTGTATGGCACAGACACAATCAAAAACCCTTCTTTCGCCAACAATTCAAACATATACCTTCAACAACAAAAGAAAAAATATTACACTGCCCAAACCTCGAAATCAAAACTTACAACAACAAATTTACAAAAAATCAAAATCCTCAAAAAACCTGTAAGTGACCTCAGGAACAGCTCCAATAAAGGCACCACCAAGAAATTGCACAACCCCACGAACCTTCCTACTCTTTACCGGTGGCACTATTAAGCACGAATTAAGTCGTTTGTAAATTTTAAGGTTATCAAAACCACCACTATCCTCCCCTCGTACTCCCACCACCAACATATCCATTAGACACCATCTTCACTCGATTCAAACCCCGATTCCGACAAAAACCCATCTTCCTGTTACCTAAAGGGTCTTTAAATCCATCACCTTTTCGGACATCAAACCCCGAAAACTTGCTCAACCCAAATCTAATTTCCTCCGCCGATACCGCCAGCGGAACCGCAGCCGCCATTTTAAACTTATATAATTAAACTCAGCTGCTAGACGAGACGACAGTCAAGCTCTACACGCGAATCAGCAGCTACTGCTCGACACTCGGCCACGATTCCTTAATCCGCATCTCCGCAACGCAACCATCTTTAGAAAAAAAAAATTGCATCGTCGGTATTTATTCAACAAGATATACACAATTTAAATTCGTTACTGCATTAATTTAGTAATATCATTTGTTTAACACCAACCACGCTAAAAGCATGAGTCAATATCAGCCGTCGATTAAACACAAAATGTCGCTTATCTTTCGCCGCGTGTCAAATTAGATATTCTGCATTGAATGAAATACCAATAAAAACCGTTCAACAGCGCTTCGAATCAAACTATTCCAAATCGAAGTCGTTAACAACTTCGTCGCCGGTGGATTTTCTTCTCCGGTCGACATGGAGGCTGTTAGGAAGTTGGCTTGGCTGGTGGTGGTAGCTGCGTTGCTGTGTACTGGAGCTAAATCGGAGGCAGGAAGTGGATCTGAGGGATACGATTCGACGGGATTGAAAGTTGAGATTGAGCAGCTGAAGTCAAAGATTAATGCTTTGGGTGAGTTTACTTGAGTACATTTTTGAGGCAATGGTTTTTGAATTGAAATTAGGTTTAGGGTTTTGGAATTGTGGATATTTAATATATTAACTAATCAGATTTTTTGCTTTATTTTAAGAATTGGAGAAATCGAAGATAGCGCTGGATTTGAAACACAAAGATGTGATTATATTTGAGAAAGATAGTGTTATTAGTGAGAAGTCGGAAAAAGTTGCTTTGTTGCAGAGTGACCTAGCGAAGATCCAGGTAGGTTTAAGTACAGCAGTTTTGCGTTTTTACTTTTTATCTTACGAGTCTTGTGTAATTGTAAGTGCTGCAATTATAGGGTAAAAAAGCAAGCGACGCTGAGGAGAAAGTGGCCAAAGTTGAAGCTCGTGTTGCTGACCTCGAGAAGCTTGTAAGCTTGTAGATGGCTAGGCCTATCTATGCTTTCATATTTTAATGAACAGTGTGAAATGAAATTGTCGTTATTGTTTCCTGTCCGCAGATTTCAGGACTTGAAGCTAAGATTGGGGAACAGCAAAAAGAGAAAGATGCTGCAGAGGCCAAGGTAGTCGGTGCCGAGACAAGGAACAATGAGCTGACCTCTAAACTTGATGAGGTATTCCTGAGATGTTATGAATATACTAGCTTGAGAGGGTTGTTGTTTAAATAGTTTTTCTTTTTGTGTATAGCTTCAAAAGACCTTTGACCGAAAGCAAGCTAAAGTCCGAAAAACTAAGCGCGCTCTCAAAGCTGCTGAGGTACGTTAATCAAGTTTTACTGAAAAGAACTTGCTTTAATACATTAATGTGTCTTTTGATAACATAGCTTCTCATACGGACCCACAGGATGAAATTGTCAGGATCAAATCTGAGGCTAGTTCAAAAATAGAGGAACTGCTGGAAGCTCATGGTGCGTGGCTTCCACCATGGCTCACTGCTCATGTGGTCCGATATCAGGTAAAACAATTATCTCTTTGTATATGGTTCTGCTGCCTATTCGTGAACCTTTTCTTTGACTTGCTTCCAATTGTTGGATTTTTAGGCTCATTGGAATGAACATGGAAAGCCTGTCTTTGATTTAGCTTTTCAAAAGGTATTGAATTTTTCAACTTCAGTTACTTTATTACCAATTTAGGTATTTTTATGTTATAATGACGATTGCATCTTTTTTGGACTTCATTGTTGGTGTATAAGTTTCAATCTTCATTTTTAGTTTTAACATGTTGCATTTATTTTCAGGTGTTGGAAAAGAAAGCTGAAGCTCAGAAATGGGCTGAGCCACATCTGGAAGTTGTACACTCTGTAATATTCCAATTTAGCAATCTCATACTTAGTGCTTTGTCAATTTAGCAATCTCAACATGGGGCCTTGATATCCCATACTTGATTGTGTTTGAAGTGCTAGTTTGACCTTTAATTTTATTAGAACTCTTGTTATGTTAAATGGTCAATTATTTATTTGTCTATTTAGTAATGATTCACCTTGTACTTTGGCAATTGGTATCTTCATCATCTGACACATTTCATGTATGCTATGTGTAGAAATGGGTCCCAGTAATAAAGGAATATTGGTTGCAAATAGTAGCGCACATTGAGCCGCATTTGAAATTAGTAAAGGTTAAATCTATTGCGGCTTTTGAGGCATCAAAGAAAGCTGCGACTCCGCACATTATCAAACTTCATAAACATGTGGATCCGTATTATCAGGTGAACATTCTTCGATCATCCTCAACACTTGTCATGTGGTAAGCACTATTTAGTATGCTAACGTCTGTATTGGGCTAAATTTTGCAGGAAACAAAGAAGGTCGCAAAGCCCTACATCGAGCATGTGGCGTCGATATCAAGGCCTCATGTTGAGAAAGTTTCGTTGGCTTTTAAGCCTTATACAGAGGAGGTTGTTAAAACTTTTGCAATGTTTCTTGCAACCGCTACGACATACCACAATGGGGTAACCAGTTGGAATTATTATATTTATCGAAAAGCAAAGCCTCTAGTTGATTTAATCGGCTAACTTTTAAGTAATTATTGGAGCATGAGATTCATAGTTATTTTCATGCCATTCTGGCTAGATCCAAGCACACGTGCAGGAAACTCTGAAGAAACATGAGTGGACTGAGCCCTTTGCAACTAAAGAGTTTGAATGGTTTGCGGTATGTCAGAACTCTGATTTATGTGCTCTATAAACATTTTCTATCGAAAATAAGGTTGATGATTGTTTTTTTGGAGTACAGGCATCTGCGTTGTTAGCCTTACCTTTTATGATTTTGTTCAGATTATTTCTTTCGCCGTCCAGGTTAGTATTTCATTTACTGTCTCCATGACACACTTTTTGAATGTTAAATAGTGCATTGCAGGTTTTTAGTCATAAACATTATATAAAGATCCATGCCACTTGTTTGTCTCTTCAGTAATAAAAAGACCAAGCCAACATCTAAACATCCTCATCACCATGGGCGTCGCAAGGCTAAACGAGGACATTCTAGTTAAGGAACGAATTCAGTACTTTTTTCCTGCATTGATGCGCCAACATTTTCTTTTAGGCGCCACTCTGCAGCTGCTTAGACCAATACATTTGGGCGGTGGTGCTGGTCACAGATGACATTGTTGTATCTCAGTCTTATTCTTTTGGCAGATAGACATCAATTTCTTTCTTTTTTACTCTATCCTATTGGCTTGTTTTTCATCTTCTTATTTAAATAATACATGTTTATTTTCAAATAGAAGCCTGTTGAAAAGCTTTGACCTTACTTGGTTTAGTCCCAGGTGGTCTATTTCAGTTTATTAAGCATGCATTCATACATACATATGGCCGGAAAAAGGCCTGTCAGAGATCATCCACTGATACATGAAAGCACGTAGTTTAGAGGAATCATCACATCACTTCACACACACTCTTTACACCGACTCTCCTCCATGTTCCCTTTCCTCCCAAACACAAAATCCAAATTATAAAGCACAGGCACCATACTCACTGAGCATAAAAACACCATCACAGGACCAAAAATCCAAAGCAAGAGAGGCAAAGCTCCATAAAACAACCTGTTCCCAATCGTGTTCAGCAAAAATCCCTTCTCTAAAAGCTCGTATACGTACTCTGGAGTCACGGCATGGCAACACTCATCAGGTTGAAGATCACCAGTGTTGATCAGGAAGTTTACTTGGTTCACAAACCTTATTGATAAAGAATGGCATATGAAGGAGAACATGAAGATGAGTAGAAGTGTGACATATTTTAGCGCCACCATCAACTCTCCGTGTGCACCGAACACACTGTCGTTCAGCGGCTTCTTGACGCTGTACGTGCTACTTATTACAGCTGCTAGCCTGATGTAAGGAGATCGATGTAGTTGCCATCAGGGTTGATCCCATTATCATGTTCCGGAAAGTCTGGACTGCTAGTATGTTCTTCTTTTCATTATCCTGCAAAACAAAAAACACCCGTCACCTCAAAATCAGTATCTCCCTATTAAGAATGCGGGAGTGATGTTTGACGGTTTCTTCCAAACCGTCGCCTCTCGCGTGAATATCGAATCGATTCATCTACCAAACCAGGAATCTCAGACCTCACACCTCATCTCGCCGCCGTCAACGACCAACTCCGATATCACCTCTCCACCCGTCTCCAAACCCTAACTCCACCTACAACAACCTCATCCCTCCACCTCCTCCGCCGTCAACTCTCAACATCCGACAACGAGATCCATTGTTTCATTTGATTTTGAAGGATGTTTGTCGTTGAGCGGAATTGCTGGTTCGATTGCGTACAATTGGTCTCAATCTCAACCTAATATGAAGACTAGCGTCAAAATTATTCATGCAAGGTACCCTCATGTTGAGTTTTGTGTTGATTAGATTGATGTTGCTATTTTGTTTTTCTTTCTGATTTTGATTTTTGTTTGTGTTTGGATTTTCGACATTTTAGCAGCATAATTCTGAAGCCTGACAGCGCTTGACATTCTTGAATGTGTCTCCAAATTTGAACAAATTTTAAAGCCTCGGAACTCAACTGGGTAGTGCCTTCGAGGTCCTAACGCTGGACTGAGAGCGGAAAAGACGAAGGTTTTGGGATTCCTCCGGCGAACATCTTGTTGTAAAAATTGGGTGATTTGATATTTTCGGGGTTAGGGTTTCGAGCAGTGAAAGATGAGCATTGTGCCGAAAGAGACGATTGAACTGATAGCTCAGAGTATCGGAATCAACAATTTGTCACCAGATGTTGCCTTTGCCCTCGCTCCCGATGTCGAGTACCGTATGCGTGAAATTATGCAGGTAATTGCTGAACTCAGATCATTCATAAGTTTAAGTAAACTGGAGAGATGGACTAAGATTTAAGTTGGAATGATTTCCAAACCCTAAGTATCTTCTGGGTTTTGACTTTGAGAATATGCATTTGATTTTTTACTTATAAAGTGTTGAGCTTGGTTTATGTAGAAAGAGCTGGAGGTTTCTGATTTGTGTTTTTGGAGTATGTAGGAGGCAGTAAAATGTATGCGCCATTCCAGTAGAACAATATTAACCATGGATGATGTCATGGTGCGCTCACATTGAAAATGTTGAGGTGAGCAATCTTTTTTTGTTTGATGGTTGGTTGTGGTGTTTTGAGAGTTTAGACAAGACATGACTCATTAGTAGTAGTACAATGAGATGTTTTTCATATACATGAATTTTATTAGAATGTTGTAGTAGTACATCCATCTCATTTTTGTCTCTGCTGCAGCCTATTTATGGGTTTGCACAGGAGATCCCTTGCGGTTTAAAAGAGCCATCGGACATAAGGATTTGTTTTATTTAGATGAGAAGGATGTGGACTTCAAAGATGTAAGTTGCAAGTAAATTAGAAAACTTAGTTCAAAAGTTGTAGCATTTGATTTGAATGTGATTCCTTTTGTCTTTATAGGTAATTGAAGCTCCTCTGCCCAGAGCACCACTTGATACTGCAGTTTCATGTCACTGGCTAGCTATTGAAGGGGTGCAGCCTGCCATACCAGAAAATGCTCCTTTGCAAGGTATTAAACTCAACTTCATGATGTGGCTTAGTGAATGTCTTTGTTTTTCTATATTTTAAAATGGACCGAGCAGTCTATAAAGTGACTACCTCAACCCTCAGTTCCATCCCCCTTATGTGAATAACGTCTCCGCTATTTACATGTTTTCAAATTAGTGATTGTTGCTCCAGCTGATGGAAAAAAGTCTGAGCAAAGAGATGGTCTTCCAGTTGATATAAAATTGCCTGTAAAGCATGTGCTGTCTAGGGAACTTCAGGTAAGTAATATGTAAAAGCTTCTCGCTTGCTGTGTTTGATTGTACGGCCGTATTGATTCGATCTTTTCTTCTTTATTGCAGTTATACTTTGATAAGATCACCGAGCTTACTTTAACAAAGCCTGAGTCAGTTCTTTTCAAAGAGGCATTAATTAATTTAATCACTATGACACATTCCAGGTTTATACTGCTCATATGTCATGTATAGTACTTATACAAAGCTCATCTGTTATTTGTGCTGAAAAATAATTTGCGTCATCTGTATGCAATCGATCATTTTTATATTATAAAAAAGCTTTCTTAAGAGTGAATCATGTGAGCTGAACTCAACTTCGAATGGTTCTGGCTCAACTATTGCAATCCATTGTGATATTCCAATTTATTTACTTTCTATCATTTGTGTTGGACAGGTTGCATGCACAGGCCTTAACTCTTGCTGCCTTGGCGGGTGCTGCTGTTGTTGAGTACTATGATCACAAGTCTGGAGCAAAGGCTGAACGTTATGCCAAGTTCCTCGATCCAAATCCATATGTACACAAAGACTGAAATTTAAGGCGTCAACAGAGTGCCATCTTACCTCATAGTGATTGCAGGATCGGAAGCATCAACAGTCTCTGACTATCCTGTCACAGAGTCACAATATAGTTTTCAACTTATAGTTGGAATAAATTTCATGAAGCTCAGATGGATGTCTCGCTCCATTATTTGATTGATTATGTAATTTAATCATCGCATTCTCTTTGATGGAATATTTGTTTGTGAAAAATTGATACATGTTGTATTTATTGCATCACGTTATGATGGGTAACAATTACAATATATTTCAACTACTCATAATGCCATCAAAACATGTATATTTTCAAGCGCTTATGCACAGTCTGTACTGTGCAGCGAGTACTAGTATAATCATATTCACTACAACAAGTTGAAATAGACCGGTGAACTGGACCTCATACCTTCATGATGGCCGCAACCCAATATCTCCGGCCACTAGAATTCGTGCCGATTATGGTCGTCAGGGGCTGAGTCCGGACCTTATGCCAAAGCCAAGCATGGTAGCTAAACATAACAAGGAAGCTCAAAGGCACCAGAGTGATGTCCAGATAACATTTTCTCCATTCCATTTTCTCTGTTCTCTTTTTCTCTTGTCTTAATAGAACTTGCTACTTATAAAATAAAAATACTTACCTTGTAATATTTGATTTCCTTAGATGTTATGCAGAAGTGAGTCACTAGTTTTATACACAGTGACAAGAATGTATGTGGACTGGATCGAAAACAATGTCCATTTCGACTTCCCAAAGGCGCATAAAGAGGCTTCCTAATCAGCTTCCTTTTCCTTCTTTTCTCAAACACTGCACTGGTCATGACCATGAGCTCATCTTTTCGCCTCACTTTTTCCGCGCTCTTGCACAAGACTCATGTTTTATTTCTCATATTACCTGCAAAATAAGAAAATATTCTAAGGACAAACATTATGCCAACCTGATTAACATTCCAATAGTTTTTAGCACGAGAAAATACACGAAGAACCGATTCCCTTGGGCAAGAAACCACTAAAACTGTGCAAGACTTTTTGCCTTGTAAATAAGATTATCTTGAGTTTTCCTGAAGTGCCCATCAACCCAATAATTTTGGAAAGCATAGAAACTAATGGAGGTCACTTTAACACACAGTAATGTGGTGTGTGGCATTTGATCTTCTATTTGATTTAATCATGCTTTTCTCTAGACCACACAGATGATTGATGAATGGAGATAAAGATTGTAAGTAAAATGAGAGGATGTCACTCTGAAAGCAACTTGAAAAAGGCGAAGACTAGTAAGAAAAAAACACTGCAAACAAGAAATGGAAGAATGAGGTAGAAAAAATACCAACTTCTTGATGGTCTTTAATATGGACAAATGAGAGGTTACTTGAGTGTGCTCTGGGGCTACTTGTGCTTGATTTCTGTACTTTTTTATAGTGGTTTAGACGTGGAAACTTGTATTTGCGAACGAAAAAAGTTTTAAATGCATCGTCAAAAAATAACCTTGTCCTACATCTTCATATCAACTCAGAACCTAAGTTTCAAGCATTACCATCACTTCTTTCAAGCTTTATACTTGAAGTTCAAGTCCTCCGCATACACGGGTTGTAGGCTTCAATCAGTGATAAACCGACATTTTATAGTTCTGCTTCGTGCAATGAAGTTCTGTGGTTTTGAAGGTTGTGACTAGTAAAACACACTCAGTATTAACATTTGTAAAAACTGAAAACCAAAAAAGGCAGACAGATATTCAAAGGATAGGATCACTGATAAGTGTTGTAACTTTAGTGTTGAAAGGTTCATCACTCTTGAGAACACTTAAGTTCCTACTACTTGGAATTCCTTTGTTGTGGAGTTTCTTTATTATTGCATAGCTTGTCATATTCAAGAAAAAAAGTTGTTGCTTCGCAGAGCGATAAAAAAGCCTCCTGAATTTTTAATTCCTTATAAAACAAAGAAAAAGAAAAGACATGGATGTTTATAATGGAGGTTGGATTAAGATTATAGGAAAGGGTTCAATTGCGACCCCCTAAACCCTGCGATCCATGCGACCCCCTTATGATGGTCCTAATCTTACACTTTATAAGTTTTGTCTTTTAGTGCACGATTTTTTGTCTTTTAGCGGGCAAATATGCAGACTCGAATGTGTATATAGTTGAGTAAAAAATACAGATGATTGAAAATACAATATGTACGTTTGCAAGAGGATCGCAAAGGAACCGAACCCTAAGATTATAATGCGGATTGTGGATCAACCATCAGAAGCAAAGCAACTGCAGATGAAAGGAAATAAAAAGCAATCATGCAATGCAACCTCCAATGATTATATCAGCTTATCTTTGAATATGTTTTGTTAGAAAACTTTTGAGTGCACTCAATCTCAACTCTCAGATGCATGTTTTGGGAAGTCTAGTGGTAAATACTTTACAAAACATTGCTAAATTAAACTGCAAATATGCACAAGATCTTGAAACATTGATACTCTGAACATACAACTGTACATTCTTTGTTAGGAATTTTCGCAATTTTTTAAAAACTACTTGAGCCATATGACCCTTATGGTATACTTTTTGAGAAATCTAAGATTTAAGCACACTTATGTTCGATGCATTAGACAATTTCTTTCAAGAACTTTTGTATATTTTGCTGGGTTTGTAATTTTCCTAGTCAGTGCGCACTTATACTCAGTATGTATTTCATAAGAGGGTCAGGTTATGGAGCATAAGTGGGAAGGCAACAATTGAAAGAAATTGTTGGTTAATGGTATCCACATAAGGCCATTTTCAAGTGTACCTGTTCAGCACCATCATATGTCCAACAGTAAATTTAGGTAACATGTTAAAACATACAAAGATACAATCATACAATAAGAATAGACATGTTGGTGCTGGGTTACAACTTTTTTATATGACCAGAAAGCTGGTCTAATTATAAGTTGTGGTAGGTGAAAGGGCATATAAAAGGCTCATATTGCTTCAAAGAGTCATCTGGAACATATCACCTAGATAAGCAAACTCCATCTTTTCCGACCTGGTTCAAGATTCTGATCAATAACTCTTATTTTCATTATATAGTCTGCTGGCCTCATACTCATTTTTGATAATTCAAACCTTGATTTGGTAAATGATGCTTTTCTATACATAATGTTGCATATGAACTAGGAGGATCAAAAGGCTCATTTGAGGCCAAGTGCGAATAATAGTATGAAATTTGCAACGATATTTTTGCATACCTTGAAATTTTATTTGGGTGTCTTGATATTTGCACAATATCTACCCACATTTTGCCGGGCTCGTTTGGCAAATCCCTTAAATCTCGTTTGCCGAGTAGAAGCTTGATCTAAAAAATGATACATTTTTAGCCATCAAGATGCAGCCAACAAGATACATTTTCCATGAGTTAAACTGCACAAGCATATCTTGTCTGAACTAAATTATGGAATTCCAACTCTGAAGTAACATTGTAGTTCTCATATTTGTCACCAGTTATAGGCGAATGACAAATGGAGTACCAAGTTTTGTAAAACTGACATTAAGAATTCGACCATGATATGATTTGCCATTTATTTAGCAGTAGAAAATATAGCATGTTTAGGAGGCCACAACACATCGGTTTTCATGAAAATCAGAACACAATGAAGAAAAAGTGCCTCAAAGAGCATCAGCTAGTCCACTTTGGCATTGATGAATCCGCGGAAACTCATGTCTCCTCTTGATCAGTGCGGGTAACTGCCCATGAAAACAATCAAAATTACCCACATTTCAACAACATGTCAAATCACCATAAAAAGGCGCCTCACAAAAACCAATCAAGCTTCCAAAATACACAAGTAAACAAAGAACACACAGGAACTAGATTACAACCCTTGCAAGTTTCAATCATTCATGCACCATCGGCACATACAAAATCATAAAAATATCAAACCTTAAAATCAACAAATTCCATAACATTAAACATTTGATCTATCTGATACACAAACCACATAAAAGTAAACATCACAAAAAATGAATCTAATTTCTAACACTAGAAACCCTAATTACAGAATCAATCAATCCAAAAAAATCAACGATTTCAGAAACCTGGCTTCTCAGGTTTGCCATCGGCCCATTTGGCGATGACAAAATGAACTTTCTCGCGTTCCAACGCAGCAGATCTATGCGGCTCCTTGAGACAGTTCCTCAATAGATTCGCACACAAGTTGGAATACGTGATGTACGTCATCCCAGCCGATCTCCAGTGCGGCACTGCTCCGGTAATCTTCGACGCCATCTCAACAATCAAACCCTTTCTCTCGATCTCCCAACAGCGTCTCTCTACGTCGTCCCAAAACCGGTCAACCCATAATTGGGCCGGTGATGGCCCAATATATTATGAGGCCGAAAAATTACCATCGGTCTAGGCCCCAAATTGTCTTTTGTCTGGGCCCAAACATGTGTTGGTCTCTACTCTACTTTTGTATGATGAAATGAAACAACAATTATTTTTTAATTTTGCAGAGTGCACATAATTTTAATTATTATTTTTTATTTTAATATTAAGATTAAGTTGTTAAAAATTAATAAATGATACTTCCTCCGTCCTATTTTGAGTGTTCCATTTGAGAACTTTTACGGTTTTTAAGAAAATTAAAAAATATGAGATAAAAAGTAAGAAAGAGAATGAGTGGAATAAAAAGTATGAAAGAGAGTTTAAATGTAGAGGTAAAAAAGTTTCTAGTTTAGGAAATAAGAAAATTATTTTGGGACATCCTAAAAGTAAATGAGACACTCGACGGATGGAATACTCCCTAGTCCTTACTAATTAAAATATTTGATCAAAAAAAATTAAAATATAACCGTTGAAGATTATAATTAAATCCCTAAAATTACAATTCCCAACACATTTCCCTCTTGGAACAAAACAGTCAACGTTAATCATTCAATGAAATCAAACCCAATAAATCTCTTATTTTCTTACTTCTTATTTTATTTAAAAAAATTAAAATAAAATAAATCACCTCAGCAGACATCAAGACAACTCAATTACTCTCAACGTTCATCAACACCCCAAAACCCACTCATCATTAAAAGCTTCCACCTTTCCTTCCTCCACTCTCTCTCTCTCTCTCTCCCCCCACTCACCATCTCTTCCAAACCCTAAAAGATTCAATCTTTTCCAACCCCATCTCAATCCATTCACCATATCCTCACACCCACATCAAATGATCCACCCTAGCACCGATCCGCTGCCGAAACGCGCTTAAAGTTCACACCTTTTAAATCAATTGTTGACGAGAGTGACGACGAAATCGAAGATGTACAAGAATCAGCTCCAGGAGCTGGCTCAGAGGAGCTGCTTTAATCTTCCGTCATATACTTGTATAAGAGAAGGACCCGACCACGCGCCGAGGTTTAAAGCGACAGTCAATTTTAATGGAGAGGTTTTTGAATGCCCTAATTATTGTACTACTTTGCGTCAAGCTGAGCATTCTGCTGCTGAAGTTGCGTTGAATTCGTTGTCTAGTCGTGGACCTTCACATTCTCTTGCTGCTAGGATTTTGGTAATTTACTCGACTTTGTTTTGTTGATTGGTGATTGGATGTGTTTTGGCTTCAATTGTGTCTTTTGAGTGTTTGAGATTGTTTTGTTACTGATTTGAGTTGTGTCTTTCGAGTTATTTGAATTGGTATGTTGTTTGATAAGTGGATTTTCCAAAATGGAATTAAGTTTTGGGTAAATTAGAAGTACTTAAAGAATGTTTTAAGTCATTAGGACCAGCTCAAGACTCTACTGGTTGTTGTTGATGATTTGGATTGTTTTTTGGATTTAAAGTTTGGTGTGTTATTCTGTTTGTTGCTATGGAGTTGGGTTTTGGGGAACATTGGTGTGTTGCAACTTCAATAGTCTCTTTGATGGCTTGGTTTTTTAAAATAGCATACTGTTCGATCTGTTGTGGCTTGATTTTTCTCAGTGATTTGACTGATAGCAGTGTTGTTTGATGTGTGGATTCTGCAAATGTCAAATGAGTTTAGGGTATGGAGTTGTTTTATTTCGTAGGAGGAACTATTTGCTAAAAATGTATCAGAACTCGCTTCTTAAGTCATGAGTTTAAGGTATCGAATCGGTTAGATATGAGAATAAGAAATTTGGTTACTTTGGGGTAATTGAAATCTGATGTTGTTGATGTACAAAATAGGTTTTGTGTAATGGTTGAAAAGGGAATTGTTTAATTATCAGGATGAGACCGGGGTGTACAAGAATCTGTTACAAGAGGTTTCTCAGAGAGTGGGAGCTCCCCTGCCGGTGTATCATAGCTTTAGATCAGGACTTGGGCATTTGCCGGTTTTTACAGGTACGGTAGAATTAGCTGGAGTTACATTTACCGGAGAGCCTGCTAAGAATAAAAAGCAGGCCGAGAAAAATGCAGCAATGGCCGCTTGGGCGTCCCTCAAACAATGTAAGCGTCTAACTTGATGTTTCTTCTATCACATTTTGAGTGTATATATGGATCTAATGTAATGACTTTTATCTTTTTTGCATTACTCAAGTGGCTAAAGAAGTTGCGAACACCTCAATGGAGCCAGAGAATCCTGATGAGCTGGAACATGTTGTGGTTGCAAAAGCTTTACTCGCATATCGTAGGCAAGAAAGGACTGCCGCGGCCAAAACTTTTAGAGCGCCATCACTCTTTCCCGAGCATCTATTGGTTAAGCCTACACAGCCAGCGTCTCTTCCTAAACTTTCTACTGTCACATCTTCGAAGATCCTCCCTTTGATATGCACCAGAGCAGAAACCTCAAGGTACATGCCACAATCTCTTGACGGCCAGCTATCATCTCAGTCCCCGATTCCAACTACGCCTCGTGCAATGTCGCCACATGCTGAGAGACGCCGGGCACGTCGAATCACCAAGTCAACAGCAATGTCTATGACCTCAGCTAACGCTGGAGCTCAATTCCAATCCTCTCAAACTGATTCGTTTGTGCGCCTTCCGCAGCAGCCTCTCTTTCCAACAATGACCCGGGCTCAATCCCCAGAAAGTTGGCGATTCCCTGTAATGAGTGCTGCCCCGTATGTACCTTTCTCACAAATGAGGATGCCGTATCAGACCATGGCCCCATCTGTGACTATGAGAAGTGCAGTTCCAGTTTTCTCTGCCCCGCCTTTGCAGTCTCCTGGTGGTATGGCCTCTCATGTTGTTCGGGCAGCACATATACGGACGCCAGTTGCTTTTCGTCCTGCTATGCCTTCCTTTCCTTCACCATCCGTGAGAATAGAATTTCCTCCAACAGCCAAGAAAGAAGAACTTTCCCCTAACCCGAGCCAAACACATCTTCCAGCTTCACTAATTCAATCTCCGACGATTCCAACCAAGGAAACTCCGAAGGCTCTAAAGATAGAATCTCCAGCAAACACCGAAGATGACCCACATGATAACTCCTTGACATCTAAAAATCCGCCTCTGAAGACCAAGGATGATTCATTTGTTCATATCAATGAAAACGCTTCTGCAATGCAGCAGCGAAAAGATCTTGACATGATCATAAGTTTACTACCAGACGAGTTTCTGCCTCTACCCCATGTCCAAGTCCCTGATACAAAGCCTCTTTCGGTTTCCGCAACAACCTCAACCCTGGAGCAATTTCACATCAAATGAGACCCTTCCGGCCATAATCTGATTTAAATTCTTCGGAATCTTGAAGTCTAAGTGAACTCCTGGACAAGGATCAGATCATATTTTGCTTGTACTTCTAAATGTTCTCATGGCATTTGTTGGCCTATTCTCATTCTACATTATTTTATCTTGAGGTCAGAATCTTTTTAATTCCAAGTTTCTAAAAGCATTGACCTTGTGGGGTTCTGGTGGTCAATTTCATCACAATATTTCACATCCTAATTCATCAATAATTTATTCATGTGGATTTATCTTTTTTTAGTAGGCTAGTAAACTACAATTTTCTGCATTTTGTTAATGTACGATATTGTATCAATACATTAATAAAAAAAAGATGTACAGTAAGTTCAATCATTAATAAAATACAATCAATGAATACATTGTGATTGAAGTTCACAAATCCACAAAAAAAGGATCACATAAATAAATTTTTCAGTAACATGAAAGGTTTTAGGAGGACATACATCTTTCAGTAAGACAGAAGACATGATCTCAGCCGTTGATTTTTATCAATCCAACGGTTGATATTGTTAACCATCAATTACCAACCGCCCGTGTTTTTTGCAAATTCAACCGCCTAATTAATTTAAAACCAACTTTAATCTCAATCGTCAAATTAATTAAAAATTACGTTCTTATGCCTCGCTAAATTTACATGTCTCTCTAGACCCACTCTTTGAGTAACTACCAATTTTTAATCGGGCTTAGGCCCATAGTCAACACCATGTTAGATTCAATTCGACATACCCAGGCCCAGTTATCAAACGTCGCGTCATTCAAACCTGCATTAAACCCTAGAAATCCGAAAGCGGCAAATGCTCTATAAAAACCTCTTAAACCCTAAAACTCTATCAGCCATATTCATTCACCATCTCTCGGCCTCCACTTCCTCATAAAACCCTAGTCTCAGTAAACAGCAACATCCATGGAGTTTTGGGGTAAGATTCATCACAATATCTACGGATTTCATCCTTATTGTATTTGCAGGCAGCCTATGTGTTTCGAAATGAATTTGAGATTGTTTAATCAGTTTATGACGTGTGTGCTGAGCTAACGTTGATCTCGAGCTTCTGTTGAGCTAAATTTGGTAGCTAAATTCTGTTGTGTATGACTTTCAGGAGTAGAAGTCAAGGCTGGTGAGACATTGAAAGTGAGTCCTGGAGAGGGAAAAGTTATTCACTTGTCTCAGGTATTTGTTTTTCCATATTTTGTTCATCAATGCTCTAAGTTTTTTTGGTATAATTTGAATTTGCGGAAATGGTGTCATTGAATTAGGAACATTTATCTTTTGCAGGCAGCTATTGGGGAATTAAAGAAAGGAAAGGATGAGAATGTCCCAGTACATGTTAAGGTTGGAGAACAGAAGCTGGTGATCGGAACTCTATCTGCTGAAAAGTTTCCGCAAATCCAGTATGATGTTGTGTTTGACAAGGACTTTGAGCTTTCTCATAATGGGAAGAATGGAAGTGTTTTCTTCTGTGGTTACAAGACTCAGAACCCTGAGGAAGATGATGAAATCTATTCTGGTGATGGTGAGCACTGTTTTTACTATCACTTTCTAATCATTTTTTTCTTCTCACTTATTTTACCTTTTGTCTTAATAAATGTTGTTGTATGGATTATAGAATTTGATAGCGAATCAGAGGATGAGGAGTTGGTCTTAGAAAATGGTATGTTACTTGAACTATGTAAAAATGAAATATTTTGTTTAGAGCTATTTTTGACATAGATGAACCTTATGATTATTCAGGGAAATCTGAACCTCTGACAACTGGTTCAGCCAAGCCTGTTTCTGCTGCTAATTCAAAAGTGAAAATTGAAGAGCTTGCTAAGGATGCAACTATTGATAGTGATGATGATTCTAGTGATGAAGATGGACTCTCTGACTCAGATGATGTAAATTACTCTTCTCAGTTTCTGTTCTGGTTTTGATAACTAGAATTTTCAACCTCTATTTGTGTTTTGTTTGTTCTTATGTCTGACTATTTGCCTTTTTTGATGGAAGATGGATGCGGATGACTTTGAAGACGATAGTTCTGATGAAGAAGAAGAGGAAACCCCAACTCCCAAGAAGGTAATCCTGTTTATCAGTTTAAAGATTTCTTTAGTTTGCATTTCACATCCAATATTTCTTAATAGACTGAAAATATTTCTTGTTCAAAAATGATTTTGACTCTTTAATTTATCTTAATGAATTTAGGATAACAAGAAGCGACCTGCTGAGCCTGCAGTAAAAACAGCAGTTCCTTCCAAGAAGGCAAAAGTAGCAACTCCCCAGAAGACAGGTATATATGTCAAATTCACAGTACTCTAGTTTCATTGAATTCTAGAAAATTGGCATTTAATCCGTGTGAAAAACTTTGTAGATGCAAAGAAACCCACCGCCTCGCACACTGCAACCCCTCATCCTGCCAAGCAGGCACCAAAGACCCCCAAGAGTGAAAATACCAAAACACCTGCTAGTGCCGGAAAGCCTAGTTGCAACTCCTGCAGCAAGACCTTCAACTCAGACAAGGCTCTTGATTCTCATTCCAAGGCCAAGCATGCTGCTAAGTAGAGCTTGCTTTTATAGTTTTCACTTGTGCAAGTTTTGGTGGCGGCAAGTCCGCAAGGTTTTCATGGAATGTCTGTCTGTGTGAGAGTACTTTTTTGTTAAACTATTTCCAATTATGATTACTTTACAAATTAATCCAAGAATATTTTTTTCAAGAGAAATGCTTTAGTCGTGAATTTTGATAAGCATTTGATTTCACTTGCAATCATAAATCAAAATTATAATTACGAGGCAATAATGAACCACATCACCATACATTTCGTGACTTAACAATTTTTTGTAATAAAAATGAGCATTTTAATTAATTAATTAATTGTTGATCTATATAAAAATGTTGACAAATGTCAAGAAGTAGTGACACGAAAACGAGATCGAATCAAGAAGGTACGGTACTACGTAAGTGACGCTGTCATTGAGGAGCCGCCAAAATCGAATTCCCGCCACGTCGTTGTAACGAAATTAGTAATACGTTTGAAACGGTGACGTTATTAACCGTTACAATTACTAACTACAGTAGTTAGTTCAAAATGTATTTGACCGATATACCCTCCTAATGTACTTTCTCACGTAAAGCATAATATGTATTATTATTGTATTTGTAAAATCGAAACCGAGCTGTACCTTCCATACAATGCTTCGTTGTAACTTATGTGTTGGTTTATGTTTTAGTTTTAGTTTTTGAGACATTTTTTTACTACATGCATGTGTTTTAAACAACAATTTTTTTATAGTTTTTCGGACATATAATATGTTTTAGCCTTTTTTTTGTAGAGCTTTACCCTTAAAAATAAATGATTGAGTAGAACATACAGGGTTCACTTGGCGTAAGGGTCAAAAATTAACTAGGGAACATAAAGGTTCATATGCACTACTGCTAAACTTAAATATACAACTCTTGAATTACTTGAATTTGATCGCATTATATATAATGAGTCATACATACACATTACATAATTAACAGTAGTCGAAAATATTTCATACTTAACATTCTAAAGTTACAAAATAGTTGTAACTTGCTAGCTAAATAATAAGTGTTAACTTTTTTCGAAATTACGGATATCTTAAAAATTTGATTGTTACAGTTGTCAAGAATCTTTGGTATTCATATCAAAACAATACGATCGATATGATTGTTCAAGATTTATACTTGAAAGTTAAGTTTCCAACCTACCATGTGTCGCCAGCCCGACAATTCTAGATAAATATCACTATTTTTCAATATTGTGTATCCAATTAATTTGATTAAATACAGTTGTCATGAACGTTCTAGACACATACTTAAATCCTTAAAAGTAAAACAATATAACGCATATCGTAACTCCAGATTTCATACTATAAATAAAATTACAAACCTACTGCCAGTTGTTATCCACATCGTCATAGACACGTTTTAAAAACGCGTATGTGTAACCAATCAGACAATTACACATCTCACATTAACATTAATCAAAATGAAAAATAATTGTTTTACTTTCTTCAGACGATAATTGTATTACATTGGACAGCCTTGATGAACTGAAAAATAAAATTAATGGTTGGGATTCCATAACTCACAATTCCATTACCTTTTAACAAAAAAGCATTCTAAATAATAAAACCAAAAAATAGCTTAATAACAAAAGGGTATTTTCGTCAGTCAATATGTAGCGGGTTGGTGGCCCAGGGGTTAAAATATCCCCTTAACCCTTTCTCCAGATTCAATCGTCTTCCCCAATTATCGCCTGCGCTAGGGTTTGGTTCAAATCCGATTCAAACATCGTCTCGCCGATTTCAATCGGTTTGTATCTCTGTTTTATCTCCGCGTTTACGTCTCCGTTGGATTTGTTTGACGTTTGTTCATTGATTCAGGTAACCGGCGTTGTACAACTTTGTATCAATTTTAGGGTTTGTTTCAGGCGTTTTTTCGTCGTTTGAGATATATTAGGAATCAATGGCGAACGGGAAGGACATGGACCATTTCGTTGTCACAACGAAGGTTAAGAAGGGTTTGAAGAGGGAGTTTGAGTTTGCTGTGAAGTCACAGTCGGAGATTTTAGGATCAACAAGGAGGACAAGAGGCGGGAATGGCCAGGATGGCGGTGTGGGTAATGTGAGGGTGAGTGGGTCTTCTGAGAAGAGAATGAAGGTGGTGGAGAAGGATTTAAATGATGACATTGTAAGGGAGGCAATGGAGGTTGAGGAGAATGGGGTTGGGGATTCTGGTAGTGAGGAGTCGATGAAAAGCGAGATTGAGGACCCGGCTAGTGATGATGAGAGGAAGAGTGACGGTTTCAGTAGCCAGGAAGATGCCATGTCGAATGGTCATGTTTCTGGTGTTGGAGAAGACAGTGCCCGAGTTCAGGCTAAACCGCTGCAGCATTATAGTCGGATGAAGTTTAAAAGAAAGGTTACAGAAGTGGCTGATGGTGGTTATTTGAATAATGATAACACGAATTCAGAGCCTGGACCTGGAGTTGAGAAGGATGGTCTGGTCAAGGTTAAACTTAGCAAGGCTCCTAAACTTCTAAAAGATTTTATCGATGCAGGATTGTTTGAAGGCTTGCGTGTGAAGTATATTCGATCTATGAAGGTAATCTTCTTTACAAAGGATTTACATAATCATTGTGGACGATGTCGATGATGTTGTACTGATTGTTCTATTTTTCAGGCAAAGATTGCAGGGGAAGACTGTGACATCCGTGGAATAATTAAAGGAAGAGGAATACTTTGTTTTTGCAACAAATGCAGGGGCACAGAAGTGGGTCTAATATTGATGTTAATGATAAGCCTTATATATTTTTTAATTTTTTTTCTTAATCATGATAGGT
Organism: Sedum album; assembly: GCA_006409495.1. NCBI lineage: Eukaryota > Viridiplantae > Streptophyta > Magnoliopsida > Saxifragales > Crassulaceae > Sedum > Sedum album. The sequence continues at coordinate 23,072 of QZGG01000407.1, forward strand.
TGTGTCCCCTCATGTATTCGAGAGCCATGCTTGCAGTAGCAATAAGCGCCCTCCAGAATACATATTCCTGGAGAATGGAAAAAGCCTTCGTGATGTGATGAATGCTTGCAAGGATGTCCCAGTGGATGATATTGTGGAGAGTATCAGGAAGGCCACAGGTAAGTGGTCATTTCATCCGTTCTTTTCATGTATCTTTCTGTACATAGGTTAAGGTTAGTAAGTTCTTAATGGTTAAGTTTTGTTGTTTTTTCATGCTTGGGCCAGCTCCTTATCCCAGAGAAACAGTGACTGGGTCGAATTGTGATCCACATACGCCTATTGATCAAGTCACCCACGGCCCCAGAAATGCTGTAATGCATTATGCCAATAGGTGGGATTTTGAGTTACGCCTACATTTTTATTATGTATTTTCCATTTGCTGAATTGAAATTATTTCCATTCATCTTAATTCATATGTATTTTCTGATATAATTACATATACTCTTGTCACTCGTTTCCTACCTTTTTCTTGAGGGTAAGTGGTGGACTGTGGGTGGGAGTGGCTTATTCACTTCAAGCCACGCCCTCGTCTATCTTATTCTAGTCAATCATAGTTGCCATTTGGTTGCTTTTGGCTTATTTGTCAATGATATAGTCAGCAATGCACTGTTTAGTAATGAGCTTTTGTGAAGTGCAGTATCATGACTTGGACATTCATGTGTTTCTCAGGAGGGCAGAGAAACCTGCTTCGGTTGAACCTCATGATGTGGTGACATCTAAGGGAAGCTCAACACAAAGTAAACCTAGGGGGAAGATTACTCTAAAGTTGGTGTTTTTGCAATGGAGCAATAAATAATTTTGAGATGTATAAATTTAGAAAATTTTAACGTGGTTATTGATTATTTTCAGAGATTTAAGCCTTCATAGATTGGTTTTTGAGGATGATATCCTTCCGGACGGAACTGAAGTAACTTACGTTGCCAACAAGGAGGTTGAAACTGTCTTATGATTATTTTGATAGATGTATTCCGTCATTTTGAGATGCATTCTTACAGTTCATTTCTTTTTTTATATTTATTTCTGCAGGTATTACGCACGGGATATAAAAGTGGCTCTGGCATTTGCTGTGACTGCTGCAATAAAGTGGTAATGTACATACCGTACGCAACTGTCTTTATTCTGATATAGTTGTTCACTTCAGATTATGTTTTGCAGATAAGTCCTTCACAATTTGAAGCGCATGCAGGCAGAGCTTCACACAGGAAACCGTAAGTTTGACCCAAGAAATACTATCAAAAGTGTTATTTCCATGTGTGTAAGTTAATGTTTATGTCTAAAGTTCCATTACTTTTGTGCTTATGTTTGTATTCCTCGCTATTTGTAGTTTTCACAATATATTCACTTCAAATGGCGTATCTCTTCATGAGTTGTCACTCTCACTGCGATTGCTGAATGGGAACTCTGTTACAGATCGTGACAATCTGTGCAGAAAGTGTAACAAGGGAGGGGATCTTATATTATGCGCTGGATGCCCCAGGTCCTTTCACAAAGGTAAACTGCTGGATTGTGGTCAATCGCTTCCATATAGTTGGAATTAACATTGCCTTTTTGCTAAAACATGGTTCATATATCTGTAGAGTGTGCTCATTTACCTGGCAAGCCTGAAGGCACCTGGTACTGTCGAAACTGTGAGAGCAATATGAAGGAAAATCACATTAATGGAAATGCCCTTGTAGCCGGCAGGGTTCCTGGTGTTGATTCCATTGAACAGATTGTTAACCATTGCATTCGCATCATAAATATTGGAGAAGTTGAAATTGGAGGGTGCATCATATGCAGGTTACTCATTACGTAGTGGTGATGTCAGATTTTAATTTCATATGTTAACCCTCGACGGCTTCTCAAAGTTTGTACTACTCAACACATATATATGGAATTGTTATAACTAACTTAAACTCAATCCTTCAAATGTGCACAGGGATCAAGCTTTCACAAAGGAATTTGGACCTCTAACTGTTATCATATGTGAGCAGGTAGGTATCTTTTAGTTTTTTTTGATAGGAGGTATCTTTTAGTTCTTGTTGGTATTTTGGTATCTATGATTTTTATTTTCTTCTATAAGTCATGAAACTTGTATGTCATTTTGTTCCCATTTTCGACTACAGTGTGAAAGAGAGTATCATGTTGGCTGCTTGAAGAAGAAGAAGAAGAAGAATGGGGAGGCAGAATTGACGGTGTGTATGACATTTTCTGTCAACTTGTCACCGAATATACTTGTTCTGGATATCTCAACCCTTATTTTTTTCTTTTCGTAGAAAGAGCCAGTTGGCGATTGGTTTTGCTGTCCGGAATGTGAGCGAATTCATTCATCCTTGCACAAGTTAGTGGCCAAGGGTGAAGAATGCCTTCCTGATGATCTCCTTGGCGCCATAAAGAATAAAGCAAAAACATCGAATGATAATGCCAGTGGAAGTAGCTTTAGTGTGAAGTGGAGGATCCTTAGTGGCAAAATGGCTTCAGAAGAAAGCAGATCACTGCTTGCAACAGCTGTAGATATTCTTCGGGTATTGTGGACTATTTTACTCTTTGCTTGTTTTCTGATGTATCCATATCTTCATCCATGTTTTGATCCATATTTCGAACATGATATTGTACAATGTGTAAATACAAATACGTAGAGTAAATAGCTTTTTCGGCATTATGTTTGTGTCTTCTCAATGATTTTAAATCATGTTATTCTTATGTTTCAGGAGAATTTTGGGCACATCGTTGATCCTAGTACCAATATTGACCTGATTCCAGCTATGGTGAATGGGTTAGTGTTTATAACTTGCGGTGAACTGATTTAATAGACAATTATTGGCATCTTACAGTTTGAACTGCTCATGATTTTCAGCGAGGAACTTAAAATTCAGGATTTCAGAGGAATGTATTGTGCAGTGTTAACTGTAAAGTACGTTAACAAATTTCAGTCTGTGCCGAGTTTCTCTATATAGTCCCCAGGTTTATGCTTTCTTATTTTTTTTTTATTCTCACCAGCTCCGCGGTGGTCTCTGCCGGAGTTTTCCGTATTCGTGGACAAGAGTTGGCAGAATTGCCTTTAGTTGCTACCAGTAGCCAAGCCCATGGCCAGGTATTGCTTTACAGCTCCGTACCTCATTGATTGTTTGATACGTTCCATCGGAATTGACATTGTTTCAGGCTATAAATATTTCTCCCACTTTGTGTCCAGGGTTATTTCCAGACTTTATATGCTTGTATTGAGCGGTTTTTCGGATTTGCCAAAGTACAGAAAATCTTGCTTCCTGCTGCCAATGGAGCTGAGGCTATATGGACTAAGAAGTTTGGGTTTAGCCAAATGACAGACGAAGAGGTACGCTAATTTTTTGATCCGTCTCCTTTACCAATATGTTTAATTGTATGCTGCCCTACTATTATCCAATCTTTAAAATTGCATGTGCTGTCTGACTGTCTTTCATAATAGAATGATAGATATATGAGTTAAAGAGATGGATATAAACCTTTTATTGGTCTTGCAGCTTAAACCCTTTATGGAGACATACCATTTAATGAATTTCCAAGGACTACCCTGGTTCAAAAAGAGTGTCCCAAGAGTCCGCTACCTTCCTAGAGACATCAGTGGATGATTACAGAGCGTGGAGCCCCATTGAAATCCATACTCAAAATAACAGAAAATCGTAACCACCCAAACACAGATGCTTGATCATTTCATTATGGGAGAACAGCCCATTTTCGCATAGAGAACCACAGGAGGCAGAGGAAACAATTTGCTAAAAACAGGACCACCATCACATATTTGTAAATGTTGATAGCAACAGCCTCCATGCCTTGTGTAGAATACATCAAGGTTTACGTAACCAGTTTTGTTTCTTCAAACATTGCTGAAACCTCTTTGTACATTTTCATTGCAGCAAGATCCATATCGTCTTCACCACATACCATTCTTTTTCTCCTATTTCCTTTTACGGTTTGCATTTACATTTTAATCAATACGTTGAATATGGACATCTTCTGAGTCTCAATGCTATTTCTTGGCGTCTGATGGCGACGCCGTTCATTCAACTTTTCTGAGCTTTCAGGCCAGGCCCAGTTGATTCACAAAACATGTTATTTACGACATCGTTTTGAATGTTTCGAATCACCCAATCCGACCAACCAACTGAGCTATGGTCGGTTGGCTTTCTCTTTGTTACTTTGTAAAGCAATTGTGTCAAACAGTGCTTAACCAGAAAATTTTGTATGCTTTTGCTGAGGTTTAGCGTTAGGGCTTTTAGGCGAAACAATGGCGGCTTCGAACTGTGTCAAGATCGCACTGGTCCGATCTCTATGTAGGACATACGCAGCTTCTTCGACCTCCACGTCATCAGTTACATCGCGTCTATCAGCCTCAGCTTCAGCGTCGTCGATCAGATCGAGTTTCGCTTTGCGCCATCCAGCAGCTTCAAGGTACTGCTCTTTGGGTTGTGTAATCGTATTTGAAGACTTGGTTTGTTGATTTGTTTGTGATTTGATTTTTCTAAAGGTATTTGCGACGTGAATTATTAAGCTCCCTTCTTCTTCTGCCATTCTGCTGTTGCGTCTGCTTGCTTGATCTCAAAGCTTCCGGACGACGCCGTTTCGTCTGAAGGTATGTGTTGTGTTTCAATGGTTGTTTAGCTCTTGTTTGCAGTGGATTGGAATTTGGGATAGTTTGATGTTTGTTAATTTTGGTTTTTTATATGTTTAGTAGTGTTACATTTAACAAATTTGAAATTCTAATGCAAATGATGTGTGTAGTGTAGTTAGAAGTTACATTTTTCTGGAAATAGTTATTAGGAACTGATCACTTTTACTTTAATAATGGGGCTCTGGAATGGATGTAATGGTTCTCGTGAGACATTGGGTATGGAAAGATTTTATTTTTAATTCATATAGATGTTAGAGTTATTAATTATGGACTTGGAGAATGCAAGACTTTGACTTGTAATCTGAATTTGTTTGATGTCCGTCCAAGTGAGTTGGAAACTTGGAATTGGATTAACTTGATAAGGCATAAGGGTGGACTTGTTCATTGAGGTGGTGAAGTGCAGACGTGATCGATATATGATGTTTTGGGGCTCATTGTTATTGTTTGTAGCTTACTGCCCAAAGTTTTCATTTTTAATTTATGCTACATGCAGGTAGATTTGTAAACTATCTCAGCCCTATCTGAATGAGATTGCCTCTATGTTGCTCCTTTTAACTCTTGTCGAGGTGTTCCTTGCCAAAGATAAGATCACATTTTGTTTCATGTGTAATACACCCAAGCACTTTGGTTTTGTGGGATATTTTGTCTAATCCTTGTTTATCTTGAAATGAATAGAAATTTTTCAGCAACTGTTGATTTACATTTACTATTACTTGTATTTTATTTTTATGTTAATAATAGCAAAGGAGTCTCTAGGTGCAATTGGTATTCTCTTGATAGAGGAAATGAAAAACTTATAATTTGAGTGATCAGCAAACTGCACGTCTAATGGCGACTGTTCAATGTGTTCATTTAACTTTTGCAAGTCAACTTCTGTAAAGCTAAACCTCCTTTTTGATGTACAAATAAGAAATGTAAGTGCAGTTTCTTGTTAGTTTAGATCCCGTGTGGCGACATGTGCGAGCTTTATATCAGAATTACCAGTGATCCCTGAGTTAGTATCCCTGAGTTAGTATGTTAGGGACTTTTGTTAGTTATATGGCAGTGCAATTCATTAAAGAGGGATGTTATTCAATACAAGTTTCAGATCTGCAGAGGATAAATCTTGTAAAACATCCAAGTTGGTTGATGGGTTTCTTGTGACAACTGTTGTGAGCAACACATTTACATTAAACAATTCTATACGTGTATATGTTTCCCAGTAGTTCAGGGGACTGTGAACCCAATGATAGGGGCTTTGGGTTAAGGCAAAAATGGAGTAGATGCTGTGATCATTCTCATGAACTTAATTTGAAAGTGGCAAGTTAGTACAACAAAAGGTAATCTAAACATATGAAGCCAATCCCACAATAAATTTTCTCAGCTGACTGGTAAATATAACCTGTTTGAATTACTATTCAGACACAAATGTAAATGTAATACAAGAAGAATGTGCATCAGGTTGCCGTTATCCTTGCAAATAGAATATACATGCAACTGCATTTCCCCAGTGCATCTTTTTCTTACATTTGAGAATCTGTCTGTGTGACATCAAGAGGGCTGAAGTTGTTACTCCAACAGTTGACTGTTCTCAGCTAAGATGCTATCCAGTAGCGACTCACAAGCATCTTCAAGTATGTCTAGAACCTATAAAAAATTCAGCAAATCAAGCAACTATAGTGAAGTACTGAAGTGTATTAGGCTACAAGTGAGCAGGTTTAAACATAATATAAAGTCACGTGGGCAGCGGTTGCAATGGATGTCCTTTATCTCGAAATCATAGAAATTGGACGATTAATACAAAATATATAGAGGTGTGCCAAGACTGCTATGAAGCAGCAAACTGCATAGTAAGGTCAGTATACCAACTTCTGGCTGAAGCCAAACAATTCTAGGATTTGAAAAGAAGTCAACATTCTCAATCAAGATAAAGTAACTGCTAAATGTACCTTCTCAAAGCCCTGAGGTCCACCATAATAAGGATCAGGGACTTCTGTTTCGGTATGCCGCTTACAGTAAGAACACATCAGCTTGACCTACAAAAACGTGGCAAATCACATGAGTCCATCTTTTAAGTCACAAAACTAAAACCATTAACCATTCCCTTAAAAAAACTACTACTTGCCTTTTTGTGCCCATCAGCAGGCAAGGTTTCTCTAAACCTCCACCTCTCAAAAGCTCCCAATATATCCTCTGTAAACAAAAGCAACCCAATTCCACAGTTCAAACAAGACCTACATTTCTCAAAAGCATCAACATAAAGCTGTTAATTCAGCCATCAACCCACCTTTATTTTGCTTATCCATTGCAAGAATCAAATCAAAATCACGAAAGTCTGATGCACGAATCGGCCTCGAGATCGACGTCACTGCAATCCCACGTTTCTGCGACGCAGCCCTCATCCGAGAATCAGCTGGATTCCCCTATCCACAACAAAACAAATAACTTCATTCAGTCAGACACTTCATCAAACACATGGCATACATTTACACAAAAACTTCAATCAAACTAACATAAAAACATAACTCAAACCTCATGGTATCCAATCGTTCCAGCAGAATCAATATTGAACTTATCATCCAATCCTCTCTTCTTAACCAAATCCCTAAACACACCTTCCGCTGCCGGACTTCTACATATATTTCCTAAGCAAACGAAAAGTACAGAAAAGGGCTTAACTTTCGTCTCCGATTCAGTCATTGAAGCTGAAACCGGATGTATGTTCGGTAAACGAGTACTGTGTATGTGGGCAATCGACCGCAAACTCAACCTCCGGCGAAAATCTACAAGAGAGAGAAAGTGTGTATTCGATAGGAAGTGAAGGAAGGGTTGAGGGTAAAATGGTAAATTTGAATGAAGTGGAGAGTGCGTGGAGTGGTGTTGGAAAGCTCTCATCTTGGAGATTCGAGGAATGTTGAGATATGTGGAAACTGAGCTCGGCTTCCATGTCTGACCCGGTTTATTCGGGTCGGGTCATCGGTTGATTTTAAAGGGGATAAGACGTAGTTTCTATTTTTTATTTTAATTACATTTTTTCCTAATTTTAATTCATGATAAAATGAATTGATTTAGATAATTTGACAATTAAGATTAAAATTCATATTCATTAACTATGAAATTTAATTTGAAAAAAAATGCAATTGAGTTTGATAATTTTTTATTTTTAATAATCAAAGTTCGGTCTCATCACCTTAAACTTATTAATATATATTTCTTGATTTTAATCTATGTATTATATAAAATTTGTAATTAATATAAAAGGCGAAAATATCCATTAGAGTTTTGGGCCGTTAGCTGAAAGCCCGGTAAAATTCGAAGAAGCTGTTTCTTTTTAAACAGGCCATTATAAAGCCCAGTAAACTGACTACCGAACACACTGAGCAGGTCCCGCTTCACAAAAAAGCGCGGGAAAACGGAGGAAGGGTTTCTGAGGTTTCGTGTCGTTCGCCGCGCGATCCATTTCGCCGTTGGATTCGATTTGAGTGTTCGATTTCGGCCATTCGAATTCCAGCGGAGATCGAATACAGATACTGAAGAGGATGAGTGGCGATTACAGGAGACGGGATCGGAGGGATTTTAGGGGTAGTAAGAAACAGAAGCAGATACGAACTGCGGAGGAGGAGCGCGAATCAAGATTAGGGTTTGACGTGTTTGAAGAAGGAGAAAAGAGGCTTGGATGGCTTCTCACGTTTGCTTCGGTAGGTAGATTCGCTGGAGTTGACCTAGTCAATTTGTTTCACTGAATTTGCACTCCTGCTCAATTAAACATTTCAAATAAATTCACTGGTAGCTTAAAATAACAGAATGGGTTTTCCTATTCAAATAATTGTTAAAATAGCTATAATTATTGGTTATATTGTTCCGTTTAATTCAGTGTAAGAGAATGCACACGTAGTTAAATGGTTGTTTTGAATTAGGTTTAAGATTATTGGTAGTTTAGGTGTGGATTTTGTATTCCTGTGATTGCAATCCTGGACATTTTGGACGGAGGATATTACTGAAGCAAGTCCGAGTTCCACGGTGTGAATATTAATTTTTTGTGCAGTCGTCGTGGGAGGATCAAGATACTAGGAAGGTGTACAGTTGCGTTGATCTGTATTTTGTATCCCAGGTAATTTCTATTGAATTTATATACTGAATGTTGTAATTTTATTTGACTTTCTTATATAGTGTTGATCAACGTGCTGGGATGTGAAATTTGAGTTTGTTATTTTTTTGAGTCGCAAGGAATCTCATTTCATTTCATTTGTTCATATCTCTCAGGATGGGTCCTCTTTCAAGTCAAAATACAAGTTTCGGCCTTATTTTTACGCGGCTACAAAGGTAATTGATTTTGACATTGTGATTCATGTGATTCTGGTTTCATTATGTGACCTAGATTGAATATTTTGGAAGTTCTAAGGCTTTCATTTAATTGACAGGCAAATATGGAAGTGGATGTTGAGCCATACCTGCGACGACGATATGAAAATGAAATTGCTGATATAGAAATTGTTGAAAAAGAGGACCTTGATCTGGTACACTACAGCAGTGTAACTGGAAATATTTTTAAACATTGATTATGAATAGATAAATTATCATATTTATCTATTTATTTAACAGAAAAACCATCTCTCTGGCCTGCGCAAAACTTATTTGAAGATATCATTCGACAATGTCCAGCAATTGATGCATGTGAGGAATGATTTAATGCGCATAGTTGATAGAAATCAAGCCAAGTTAGTTGCTGCAGAGGCGTATGAGTCTATTCTCTCGGGTAGAAAGTAAGGATTAACTTCACTTATTCATAATGCACCAAACTTTATTTAATGCCCTCGTTGTGGCTTGCGTTGTTTTCATGGCTAGCTTTGAGATAAGCATCTGTATACATGTAAATTGGTGTTTATGTATCTGATGAACATTACCTTGTCATTTGCAGCAATCAAAGGGCTCAGGATTTTCTGGAATGCATAGTTGACCTTCGCGAGTATGATGTTCCATATCATGTCCGCTTTGCTATTGACAATGGTGAATGTGACTTTCATAGTTTTTTAACCCTGAGCTCACTGACCCCGAACAAATTATCTTATTATGTTTTGCATTGGATTTGTACTTAAGATGTGAGGTCCGGGCAATGGTATGATGTTGGAATATCCAGTAACGGAGTTGTACTTGAGAAGCGAAATGATCTCCTTCAACGTGCAGAAGTTCATGTATGTGCCTTTGATATTGAAACCACAAAGCTTCCTTTAAAATTTCCAGATGCAGAGTATGATATGGTCATGATGATCTCTTACATGGTCGATGGACAAGGATACCTTATAATTAATAGAGAGGTGCGTACTAAGTTTTAATAAGCATCCATTGATAACATTTGACATGTCTCAACATTTTTTAGACTTAAAGTACATTCTAGTTTTTATGTAATTATTTATTTTATGAGGTCAGAAGGACCCTTCATCCATTGCAAAATTGATAAAGATTGAGGTTTAATTCCCTACCATTTTCTTTTGTAGTGTGTTGGTGAAGATATAGAAGATTTGGAGTACACTCCTAAACCAGAGTATGAAGGGTATTTTAAAGTTCAGAATGTCAAAAATGAGGTAGCTTTGAGTCCATTTAATTCTTTCATTATGTTGGAGGTCAATAGTCCTGTGACAGTATTTTTGCGTCAGGAAAATCTTATTAAACAATGGTTTGCACACATGCAAGAGGTGAAGCCCGGTATATACGTAACATACAATGGTGATTTCTTTGATTGGCCCTTTCTAGAGAAACGAGCAGCCCATCACGGTATCAAGATGAGCGATGTATGTCTCGCTATCCACATGCTTTGAACTGTACTGTCGACTTTTTAGTTTCTTTAAGTTCTATAATCTGCAATTAGTATAAGAAAGTGCTACTGCACTGATCCAAAACACAATTTAAGCTTGATGACGGTGCTTGATTTTTAATTGTATGTTCATTCTCTGTGTTTTATTGATTGAGTTTTAAAAATTCATTTGGGGATTGCAGGAGTTAGGATTCCAGTGTGACCAGAACCAAGGTGAGTGCCGTGCTAAGTTTGCTTGCCACTTGGATTGTTTTGCATGGGTCAAACGTGACAGTTATCTCCCTCAAGGAAGTCAGGGCTTAAAGGTACAGTAACAAAACGACCATATAAAAATGCTGTAATTTGTTAATTGAGAAACTGACAACCTTAAAATTGACAAGTTCAAATTTTACACTGTGGACCTACATTTATGGTGCTAGGGTACACTGTTATGAGCTAAATACTTTACTTTTCACCTTACCAGTGATTGAAATGGTTCCTCAATTTTTTTTGTGACAACTTAATGCATGCATCTACTTTTTACAAATGGCGCGACTGTGTACTAGTAAACTTATAATCCTGATATTATAGGCTGTGACCAAAGCAAAGTTAGGTTATGATCCACTTGAAGTAAATCCCGAGGAGATGGTTCTCTTTGCCAAGGAAAAACCTCAGGTATGATTCTAACTTTAATCTAACAGTAGGTGTCTTCTGAGATCTTTTTGTTGGATCCCTAATTTTGTGTGTGTAAAATATCAAATGGAATACATGAGGCAAATGTACTTGAATTTTTTCTGCATCGACTCAATATACGAAACTATACGTGATATTTTCTACAAATGCTAGGTTTGTGTTTCCTTATAAGTATTGTTATTTACCGCAGGTTTACAATTTTTAATAGGGCCTCACTAATTTATCTGCTACTTTGTATTTTTGTCTCAGATGATGGCTTCATATTCTGTTTCTGATGCTGTTGCCACTTACTACTTGTATATGACATATGTGCATCCATTCATTTTCTCCCTTGCAACCATAATTCCTATGCCTCCAGATGAGGTTTTGCGGAAAGGAAGTGGGACACTTTGCGAGATGCTTCTAATGGTTGAGGTGGGTTTTAGCATTTTGAAATTATTGTATACTTTGTTCTGGTTTGCCTCCTCAGTTCATTCTGAGATGAATGAAGATTCTAACCACATGCTCCTCACAGGCATATAAGGCAAATGTAGTTTGTCCCAATAAGCATCAATCAGATTCAGAAAAGTTTTACAATAACCGGCTTCTGGAGAGCGAGACTTATATAGGTGGACATGTTGAATGCTTAGAAAGTGGTGTATTCAGATCTGATTTGCCTACTAGTTTCAAGCTTGATTCATCGGCCTTCAAGGTGTGCATTGCTCATGTAAATTAGTTTATCCATAAATCTTCCTGAGCTGGACGCACTCTTATGTTTTTTTCAGCAACTTATTGCAAATCTTGACCGGGACCTGCAATATGCAATAAAAGTGGAAGGCAAGATGGACTTGGATTCAGTTACAAATTATGATGAAGTAAAAACTGCTATTATAGAAAAGGTACACTTTCTCTCCCATATGTCATAAAATGTCAGCTGGTTGGGCTTATTCTCTGTATTTGATAACTCTGTGTCCCATGTGAATTTTTCCTCTCCCTCCGCTTTACATTTTTTTACTGACATTGCAAACATGCCTTAACCAGAACGATAAAGCGTACGCCTGTCCTGTTCGCAGCTCCCTTCATGGTATTTATATTTTTTTGTCTTTCAGCTTGAAAGGTTACAAGAACAACCTATACGCGAAGAGCCCCCTTTGATATACCATTTAGATGTGGCTGCAATGTACCCGAACATAATATTGACCAACCGACTCCAGGTAGGATGTTGCTTATGTCTTTACAGTCTGTTTTTCTGTTAGAAATGCATAATTTGAAGCTGCCAAGATGACTTTCATGTGCCGAAATAATCGTTTACCTTTTGCGCAAAAGAACAACTTTGACATTACGTTTACCTTTTGTCCTAATTTAAATATCCATGCTACTCATATATTAGAAACAGTGGGTTAAGTTCTAAAGTCTTTCTTTCACAAAACAATTATTTAGTAAAAATAAGCAGCTTGGATAAACAAATACTGAAATATTAAAGAGCTGCCAGATTACGAAACAGTTAATTAACCTTAGTTATGTCGTTTAGTGTGTTTGAGATGCTATCCAACCTCGTAAGGGACGTTTTAGGTTAACATTTATGATATTCTTCGATTGAGCCATTGAGGGATATGTAGTCGAAGTTTCGAGTGTCTAACAGTATTTATACTCTTTGAGCTAACATGATTTGGCCAAGTGCACTTTTTTGAATATATGCAGCATTTTGCCTATTGATTTCAGTTTTTATAACATAATTTTTGTTGTTGCATGATCAGCCCCCATCGATAGTCACTGACGAGGTCTGTACTGCCTGCGATTTTAACCGACCAGGAAAAACATGTCTCCGTAAGCTTGAGTGGGTCTGGCGTGGGGAAACTTACATGGCAAAGAAAAGGTTCACTGTGCATCATTTTTGCATCCATCTAATTTCCCATGAGACCTGGTCTAACTATTTATGGAAACTTTTATTCCATTTATTACCAGTGACTATCTCCACTTGAAGCGACAACTTGAGTCTGAGATGGTTCACAATTCTGATGGCCAGCTGTCAAAATCTTTTATTGAATTGCCAAAAGCTGAACAAGAAGCCAAACTTAAAGACCGTCTCAAGAAATATTCCCAGAAGGTATACTTTCAGCATCTAAGTTTCGTCTTGGAAACTATTACTTAACTCGTAGCGTAATTTGTTTCTAGGCATATAAACGAGTACTTGACAAACCAGTCACTGAGATTAGAGAAGCTGGGATATGCATGCGGGAAAACTCATTTTACGTTGATACAGTTCGCAGGTGAGGAATCTTTGTGGTTTTTACTCTTTGTGCAAAAGTTGCCATTTTTTATTTGTACAAGATGTCAGTGATTTTTGTGCCACTTATTAGGTTTCATTGTAACTCTTCCTTTCATGTCAGCATTAATATCATCAATTACTAGCTCTTCTTTAAAAGTTCTTCTTGATAATATCATCTCTTGTGAATGCATACACATGTAATAATATATAGCTGGCTTTATATTTTATCACTTGTATCTTAAGTGTGGTTAGTACAGTTTTCGGGACAGAAGATATGAATACAAGGGTCTCAACAAGTTGTGGAAGGGGAAACTGTCAAAAGCCAAGGGTGCCGGAAATTCCATTATGATCCAAGAAGCACAAGTAACAAATATTGCATAAAGTTCACTATTTGCAGTCTATTATCTTTTTACGAGATAATAATTTTTCAATGTGTTTGTTGGTATTTTCAGGATATGGTGGTTCTTTACGATTCGTTACAACTTGCTCACAAGTGCATTCTGAATTCTTTTTATGGATATGTCATGCGAAAGTAATCCCAACATATTTGCTTATCAATAAGGTGTTTTTTCTGTTACTTATATGAACATTACTTGTTTCATCACAGAGGTGCAAGATGGTACTCAATGGAAATGGCCGGTGTAGTTACATATACCGGAGCTAAAATAATCCAGAATGCTCGCTTATTGATCGAAAAAGTTGGTAAACCATTAGAACTCGACACAGACGGCATCTGGTGTTGCCTTCCCGGATCTTTTCCAGAAAATTATACATTCAAAACAAGGTGCAGATCAGCTTTGGCAATTGAAAGGACAATTTATAAATAATAACCTTATACATCCTAATACTTATGACTTATAAGCTGCTGGGCAATAACCTTGATCTACTCATTTGATGATATTCAAGGCCCTAATTGCTGCTTATCATGGTTTTAGAGATTCAAAGAAGTTGACCATCTCATATCCTTGTGTTATGCTTAACGTTGATGTTGCAATAAACAATACCAACGACCAATACCAGGTTAGATCTTTCCCTTCTTAAGCATCTCTTTTGTTGCTTGCGAGTATGTGCTCATAATTGTCTTGTATATTCTGCTAAATAGACCCTGAAAGATCCTGTCAATAAAACCTACTCAACTCACAGTGAATGTTCCATTGAATTTGAAGTTGACGGACCTTATAAGGTACATCAGAACGTTACATCATATCGTTATTGTAAAAGCATGTTTGTATTTTCATTTGCTAAAATGATTTTTTTCTGAAGGCAATGATAATTCCAGCTTCCAAGGAAGAAGGAATTTTAATTAAAAAGCGTTATGCTGTATTTAATGATGACGGCACTATCGCTGAGCTGAAAGGTTTTGAAATCAAGCGCAGAGGTGAATTGAAGTTAATCAAGGTTTTCCAGGTATTCACACGTGCCCTTAAGGTTTCAATGTCTATTGTGAAACCATGATGTCTATTACTTAAGCCATGATTAAGTAAATACAAGATATTCTTACTAATATTGTTGTATTATTCGCGTATATCTTGATTTCCATTTCTGTTATTCATGTTGTCATTTATGAACACGCTTCATACTTCTATCAATAACAAGCTACATACTTCTATAAATTACGAGCTTCATATTCTATCAAGTCTTATTACTAAGTGTTTAAAACATACATAGTTCAGTAATTGTTATAACTATCTATGTACAAATGAAGTTGCTGTGTGACACCTCTTTATATCTCTTATTTTAGACTTCACATGTGTTGGACCAGATGAATGAACTGTAAATAGGTTGATATGAAATTTAAATTATGGCTCATAACTTTGTTATAGTTCTTTCTCATCAATCTTTGTTATTTTGTGGTTGATCTACGAAAAATACGAATCATTGGGAAGTTAGTACTCATAGTTGATTTATTTTTATGTGATGGTATATGATAAAAAGATCCCTGTTTTTTCCCTGAATATTTATTTGTCACGATGCTGATGCTACTTCATGCAGGCAGAACTCTTCGATAAGTTTCTTCATGGCTCGACCTTGGCAGAATGTTATGCATCTGTTGCATCCATCGCAAACCGATGGCTTGATCTACTTGATGTATGTAAAATAGATGATGGGTGTTCCACATATACATATATTTATTCAGTATTGTTTCATTTCAATTCTCAACATGTGAAAAACACATGACTGGGTTCAAGATATTTATGTTTCTTATGTACAATTTACAGAGTCAAGGGAGGGACATTGCGGATAGTGAATTGCTTGATTACATATCTGAATCAAGCACTATGAGCAAGTCTTTGGTAGACTATGGAGAACAGAAATCATGCGCAGTAACCACAGCAAAACGTCTGGCTGATTTTCTGGGTGAGGGGATGGTTAGAGACAAGGGTCTGCGTTGTCAGTATATAGTTGCATGCGAACCAAGGGTAAGACCCTTTTAGATCCAACATGACTTTCTGTCTGCTCATCAAACTTTCCTAATTGAACTTAAACTACCTAATTGCTTTATGAACTCAGTGCCAATGTTTGTCTTGTCTTCATATATGCTTCTGCTAATCTAATATATGCCGCTTATTGATATAAACAGGGAACACCTGTGAGTGAAAGAGCAGTTCCAGTTGAAATATTTGGAACAGATCCTGGTAAGTTCTTTGATACATCATTAGTTTTAAACACTTCGATTGATGCTAAGAAGATGCTCACATACCTTTATAGATATAATGAAGGTTTATGTGCGGAAATGGTGCAAGGTCTCCGCTGATGTTGGTATACGATCAATTATTGACTGGTCGTACTACAGGCAACGACTTAGTTCGACAATTCAAAAAATTATCACCATCCCTGCTGCAATGCAAAAGGTCTGTGTACTTGATTATCCTGTTGAATGCCTCAAATTTGTAGTTCTTGCTTCCTGAATTTAAGTTTTCAGGTTGCTAATCCTGTCCCAAGGGTTATGCATCCCGACTGGCTGCATAAGAAAGTTCGTGAGAAAGATGATAAATTTCGTCAACGAAAATTGGTTGATATATTTGCCTCAGTGGACAAAGAGAATGTGCCTGTGAATAATTCCAGTGATGTGGCTGGTCATGGAAATATCGAAGACATGGAAGACTATCAAAATGGAAAAGTTCCCAAAACTGGACCAAGACCTATTGTTCGCTCGTATAAAGTTTCAAATGGAAACCGTCCTGTCAATAGCACACCTGAATCAAATAATGGAATGGAAAAGACTAGTTTAAAAGAAAGTTCGCAACATCCCCTAACAGTTCAAAACCAGAATGTAGTCATTGATAAGAATGTTGATTACCATGGATGGCTGGAGATGAAGAAGAGGAAGTGGAAAGATACTCGAGAGAAAAGAAAGAGGCAAAGGTATCATTTTTAATTGAACTCTGTGAGTTCCATTGGTCAATGCATTATATAATTGGTACTGGGAGTCTCTCTGCTTATGCATTCTGAAAGCTAACATATCATATATACACTCCATTGTATCCCTCTAGGCTAAAATGTCATGCTTTAGAGCTTGCGTAGTTGACAGTTTGTTTGCTTTCCTTGTTTTAATTGGTTTTTGTGGCAGATTGAACAGCTCAAGGGCATCAAATCCAGAGAGTGATGCTTTTGGGCTGTCATCTACTCTGTTGAATCCTGTTCAAACTCATGTCAAGGCTGGTGTTAATTCTTTCTTTAAAAGACATGATACATCCCTTATGAGGCGCCATTGGGAGGTGAGTACAAATTTGATGAATAATGTTTATGAAACGAGGCATGTTTGACAATGTCTATCATCATTGTTCCAGATAATACAATTGGTTCCTAGTTCGGATCCAGGCAAATTCTCAGCATGGGTTGTAGTAGATGGAGCTATGCTGAATATACCAATTAACATCCCTCGAGTATTTTACCTCAACTCTAAAGCACCTATAACAGAAGAATTTCCTGGTAGGCGGGTAAATAAGGTTCTACCACATGGGCGCAGCAGTTACAATCTGATTGAGGTATATATACATTACATATACTTCAATTTTGTGTTTTTCTCAAAACTCTTGACGTACAGATTTTTTTACTATTTTTATTTAATAGATAGTAACTGAAGAAGATCAATTTAAAGCAGAAAGTAAGAGATTTGCAGCACAACTTGCTGATCCAGAAGTTGAGGTAAGAAATATTGCATACACGTTAGTTTTTAGTTATATCTCAACTGTAGAAAATTCCATCTATAGACATTAATTTTGTGGTGGAAACACTCTTTATGCGGAACTGCTATACAAATAAGATTAGTTGGGATTGACTATTGCTACCTTTCAGGGAATTTATGAAACAAAGGTTCCTTTGGAGTTTCATGCCATAATCCAGATTGGATGTGTCTGTAAAGTGGATAAAGCTGCCAAGAAAAGAAACACTCAGGACGCATGGAGTTTGTCTGAATTGAACATGAAAACCACAACAGAATGTTCTTATTTGGAAAAGTCAATCTCTTACTTCTACCTCTATCACAGGTAATAAAATCCTGCTAGCTTAGGCAATTTGGTATTGAACAATCATTGATTCCACGGTATTAGTAATGTTTCTTTAAGCCAATTTACAATCATCCCGTTAGACGGTTGGCAATCATGTTTATTTCTTTAAGAAAAGAGATTCATGAAAGTTTCTGTACTTTTCTTCTATCTTGATGTAAAGAAGACTGACACGGACATGTTTCCCAGTATTTCTGAAGGTCGAGGTATTTATATATGCTACTTCCCGGCTTCTAGAACAGTTATGGTTGAGGTCATCAATCCTTACCAGAATAAAGAGTTAACTCCAGCCCTACTTGAAAGACAATTCCGTGAAGCTTGTAAGACACTTTCACTCAACCTTCCTTCAAGAAGTGATCTAATATTCAAGGTGGGGTCTGTAACTTTTCAGGCGAGATAAAATTTGATCACAATGTCTTTCGAAATTAAGTTGTTATGGTTACTTATGCTCAGGTTGACTACGTGAGCCTTGCTGTAGATGCAGAAAAAGCCATCCATAGAACGATAAACAATCAAAGGTGTGTTGTGCCTTGAACTGATTGCTGAAATGCTAAAGACGCTATCCTAAGAAGAGTATCTGCAGTAATATCATACGTGACTGTCAAATGTGTGTATCTAATCATAATATTGGCAGGAACCAACATCAGGGACCAGTAGTTGCTGTCATCGAATGTCCTAACATTCAACTTTTGAAATCATGTGTGCGGGCTTTAGATGACTTCCCTTGTGTGACCATCCCTTCCAATGCCCGTGATAGTCAGTATCAGGTAGAAATTTCGTTTACTGATATTCCTATGCATTAATAATGAATTAGACTATCATCTAACCCTATTGTAAATTTAAAGGCCCTTGGGTGGCAAACAGCAGCAGCAAAAATTGGAATGCAGCGATGTGCATCCTCATCTCAGTGGCTGGAGGAGAGAATATCCCTCTCTCGATATGCTCATGTATGCTTGCATTTACTTCCAGCTTGTTTCCATTGCGCACAAATACATTCAGTTTATAATGGCGATTATGATCAGGTACCGCTGGCGAATTTTGAACTTGATTGGCTTATTTATACAGCAGACATTTTTTTTTCGAGAGCGTTACGTGATCAGCAACAGGTAATGGTAAAATTGTCCTTTAGAATTGTATACATGCTTTTAACTTGATTTCTATGCGTCTGACTTCTTCCTATCTGTATATTTCTCTGTAGATACTCTGGATATCCGATGATGGTGTTCCAGACCTTGGCGGGATAAATGAGGACGATGCATGTTTTGCTGATGAGGTCAGTATGGTATAGGCATAAAATGTCTATGCACATATTCAACATTGATTACCAATGTCACATTTCCATGGTCAGCCGTTCAGTTTCCATCCAGGCCACCTTTGCTCTCTGTTACTTCAGCAATTGAAGTTTCATTCTTGTGATAACCAGTACTTTGTACTAAACAGGTCCATCAGCCCGTTCTTACTTATCCTGGTGCATACAGAAAGGTGACTGTTGAATTAAAGGTGAGAATTATACATCTTTCAGTTTTCACATATGCTTGGGAATATTTATATTCTTGTTTGACTAAATACCTGTTTTCATAGGTACATCATCTTGCAGTGGATGCTCTTCTGAAAAGTAATCAAGTGAATGAACTGGAGGGAGGAGCCCTTTTTGGGTTGGATATGGATACAAATGCTGCCTCACGTAGCGAGCAATCTGGCTTTGATGAAGCAACTTCGTGTGCTCCTGCGTTTCGCGTTTTAAAACAACTTATACAGAGGTGCCTCACAGATGCTGTTACGTCTGGAAATGTATTTGCTGATGCAATATTGCAACATCTGTATCGATGGCTTTGCAGGTTTGTATTCTCTCTCAATATGTTGCTTGTGAAACCATTGATATACAGATTGACTATATTCTTTCACAATATTTTGCAGTCCGCATTCAAAACTACATGATCCAGCTCTTCATCGTCTTCTTCATAAGGTATCATCAATTTGAGTGAGAATTCTGCACAATTGGCAAGTGTGTTTCCCTTTGCCTGCTATATTTTTATGATGGCTTCAACAATGTAGGTTATGCAGAAGGTTTTTGCTTTATTGCTAGCAGAGTTCCGCAAACTGGGAGCTACTGTAGTGTTTGCAAATTTCTCAAAGATTATACTAGACACCGGAAAATCTGATTTACCTGCAGCAAAAGCTTATTGTGATAGTGTGCTAAGGGCCCTCCAAACAAGGTTGATGTCTGTTGCTAGTTTTTATACATTCTTCGATACCATACGTTTTCATCACTGACTATTCGTGCAGAGATCTATTCGAATGGATTGAGCTTGAACCGCAGCACTTCTGGCATTCCTTGCTATTTATGGATCAGGTTGGTTCCTTGCTTTTCATCTGCTAATATAATAGCTAAACAATCAATCTACTCTGCCAACAACTTTATGCCATTTCAGTTGTCATATTAACTAAAGCTCATTGTTTACTTTAGTATAACTTTGGGGGGATACAAGCGACATCATCTGAAGGTAGTGATACAGTTGACGAGCTTGTAGATGAAACTCCAGTGGACATTGTGTCTAGCTGGAATATTGCTGAATGCTTACCGAAGGCAACCCAAGTAAGTTACAAAGACTCTTATCTATGAATGACGATTGAGTTCAAATTTTTACACTGCTTCACACAGATGTTGATTCATTTCAATAAAAATATCGTTGGTTTTATAAGCTGCTACACTTCGGTGACCAAGTCCTTTCTGAAGCATCACTTATTTTTGTTCAATCTGTAATTCCAATTTTGTTGAAATTCGCTCTTTTGTCTTCCCAGGATCACTTTGTTTTGCTTGTTTCTGAGTTCATGTACACTCCATGGAAATATGCAAAAGAACAAACTACTAGAGCGGCTTCTTTGCAGAATGGGGATACATGCACCCCTTCAATCACTGCTGCTGCAGCCGAGGCTATTGAATCAGAAATGCAGGAATACTTGAGGGGGCAAGTAAGAACGATGAATTACTGCTTCATTTAAATTTTAATTTCACAGTGCCCCTTAGATACTTAGTGATAATGTGCTGCGCAATTCACAACAGATAAGCTCATACTTCACTCCCAAACTCTTCAAAATTGTTGGCGACATTATAAGAGATATGAAAAAGACGAAAACACCCAACACTGAACAATCTTCGTCTAATGGTCCTTTACAATACGGTGGTCACCGTCACAGAGGTGATGCAGCATTAGAGTTCATCAAACATGTCTGTGCCGTTTTGGCTCTTGACCAAAATGTTCAGCATGATATTCTGGTAAACTTCAAATATATTTTGTATTGTGTCTTTGACTAGCTTCATTTAGTGCACGGATGTATAGATCTTCCTTGTTTACATGGGAAGTTTGATTTGTAATATTAAATGTAAAAATGTTTGCTCTATGTTTGCATGTGTAGGTAATGCGGAAGAATCTTCTAAAATATGTGGGTGTTCGGGAGTTTGCTCCAGAATCCGAGTTTATCGATTCATCATTGTCATTTGTCTTGCCAAATGTCATATGCAGGTAGTCAATTAGATCCCTATCACTCTTCAATGCCAGACTTATTTTTTTCTTTAGTACACAGTGACCCATCAACAATTGTTACGCCATTAAAATTGTGCTAATACCCAGCTATTTTGAGCAGCTACTGCAACGACTGCCGAGACTTAGACTTGTGTCGTGACTCAACACTAGTGTCACAGGAATGGCGTTGTGCCGTTCCGCAGTGTGGGCAGCCATATGATCGTGAAGTGATGGAGAATTCCCTTCTACAAATTGTAAGACAAAGAGAACGTCTCTACCATCTTCAAGACCTTGTTTGTCTTAAATGCAACCAGGTCAAAGCAGCACATCTTGCCGACCAGTGCGCTTGTGCAGGCTCTTACAGTTGCAGGGAAGACATCTCAGAATTTCTCATCAAAATGTCAGTCTTCCTCAACATTGCCAAACATCAAAAGTTCCAACTGCTTCAAGAATGTGCATCTTGGATATTGGAAGCTAAGTAAATAATTAAATTATCACAGGTCAATTCTGTAAATTTTGTTGTATGTGAATTATTAAATTTTTAAAACTCAAAAGGATTAGATGAAACGACACAGTTTAATCAACCAATTAACAATGATTTGGTCCCCGTTTTCGTAATACCCAATTAATCCGATTACTTGCAATTATTTCTAAAATGCGCAGTATGCGCACGTAAGCAGTTCATCCATCGCCACAACCTTTTTCTTTGCTAGCATTTTGATTCGTCTCTCCAAATCTCTTTCTCCGATTCATCTCAAAATCTAGCATCGTGTTTACCCGATTCTCGGCCTCTAGAAATCTCAAAATCGGATGCTTTGAGATCCTTATTGACTTTGGTCCGATCATAAGGTTCGTTCCATCGATCGTGTCTCAAATTTGATTTTTGCAGTCGTCTTCTGGCGATGATGTTAATTTTAATATTTGAATTCGATTAAATTATTGTGAAGATATTGGTAGGTTTTAGGAATTGATTTTGTTGGATCTGATTGGATTATAGGTTATATACTGTGAGGAAAGATGTATAGTAATTTCAAGGAGCAAGCTATAGAGTATGTAAAGCAAGCTGTACAAGAGGACAATGCTGGAAATTATGCTAAAGCTTTTCCGTTATACATGAACGCGTTGGAGTATTTCAAGACGCATTTAAAGTATGAGAAGAATCCGAAGATTAAGGAAGCGATTACGCAAAAGTTTACTGAGTATTTAAGGAGGGCTGAGGAGATACGAGCTGTGTTGGATGAAGGAGGGACTGGTCATGGTCCGGGTGTGAATGGAGATGCGGCTGTGGCTACGAAACCGAAGAGTAAGAGCAAGGATGGAGAAGGAGATGGTGAGGATCCGGAGCAAGCTAAGTTGAGATCGGGGTTGAATTCTGCAATTATTAGGGAAAAGCCGAATGTGAAGTGGCATGAAGTGGCTGGGCTTGAGAGCGCTAAGCAGGCTTTGCAAGAGGCTGTTATTCTTCCCGTTAAATTCCCTCAGTTCTTTACCGGTATGTCAGTTATTTTGTAACATTCTTTATGATTCTTTTTAGTGCGAAAGATATTGTTTTATTTAAGAGAGATCTAGGTTGAAGATTGCAGCTTTAGGTCTTTGATGTATTTTTAGCATATGTTCGGACTTCTGACTACTACATCACGTTACCTTAAGTTATCATAATTTGCAAGATCTTGTGGTGTCATGCAAAAAAATTGCATTTGTGCTTATTGGATGATTTCAGGCTTTGTTTGGAATAAATGAAGACACAATGCTTGATGCCAAAGTAATATTCCTTTTTATAGTTCATAAATCCACAGTTAAAACTGGTGCTACATGAACATATTGATTAGTAATTAATTAGTGACCGGTTACTGAACAATGTAAAAGTTGTGGTTTATATACTTGCATTGACCGTCGATAAATCTTTAGTGTCAATGCCATTATAAGTGTAGAACTGGTATTGTTTGGACAAAATTTGAATTTTAATTGCATGATAAAATCAATAAATGTTTTTCAGGACTTTGTTGAAGGTTTGTTGAAGGTTTTTACCCACCCAAATTTGTTTGATTTCTTGAAACTCCTACTAGATCTTCGCTGTTAATGATACATGCGTCTTTTTCCTTCAACTGATAGTTTAAACAAAATGTGCATTAGGTAAAAGACGACCGTGGAGAGCTTTTCTGTTATATGGTCCACCAGGTACAGGAAAATCATATTTGGCAAAAGCTGTGGCAACTGAAGCGGACTCTACCTTTTTCAGGTTGGCTGTCATAACTCTTAACCATTTCCATGATTTTTGCAGAACTCTCTGTTTAGCTGTCAAGTGTGTGCCATTATCAGTGTGCATACGCTATGGTTATTTTGGATTCTTGTTTTTGCTCTTTCCAACTTTTCATGTATAAGCAAGCTTCACTATCTAAAGTAAGATGTTAATATCATTTTGACAGAGTCATCCACAGTTTTTAGTGTGTATGTAATTTTTTTCACTACTTGTATGTGGGGTATTTTGGCACAACACTTAGTAAAGGTATATCTGTGAATCATGTTTTAACTGTTCATGGATGTCAATATGCACTTTTAGCCTTTACATACGATAATGGAACCTTTTGTTGGGTGCAGTATATCTTCCTCAGATTTGGTATCAAAGTGGATGGGTGAAAGTGAAAAGCTAGTTTCAAATCTTTTCCAAATGGCTCGTGAAAGTGCTCCCTCCATCATCTTTATTGATGAGATAGATTCTTTGTGTGGTCAGCGTGGAGAAGGAAATGAGAGTGAGGCCTCTCGGCGTATCAAAACTGAACTGCTTGTGCAAATGCAGGTATTCACATGTGATGTTTAGTAATATTGTTCATTAAATTTATTGATGTTGTCACCATAATCGTATAAAGTATTACAAGTCAACAAGGGTGTGTAACTCAATTGCAAGTGCTTCAAAATTATCTGCAGGGTGTTGGAAACAATGATCAGAAAGTTCTTGTTCTCGCTGCGACGAACACTCCTTACTCCTTGGATCAGGTAAAAGCCCATTTCATACATTGGTAATGGTATTATCTCCTCATGGCCTACTACTACATCGATAAGTCATGGGATATTGAGTTTTGATAGTAGCTTAGTACCGGTAGATGCTAATTTGGTCTTTCTTTGCAGGCTATCCGCCGTCGATTTGACAAGCGTATATATATTCCCCTACCCGAATTGAAAGCTCGACAACATATGTTTAAGGTACTTAAAATCTTAAACGCTTGATAATGTAGTGATTCTTATTCCTTTTGTAGTGTGCATTATTTGATTTCTTTTGACAAAGGCATTTGATACTTTTACTATTGCCAGGTTCATCTTGGAGATACTCCACATAATTTGACGGAGAGTGATTTTGAGACTTTAGCTAGGAAGAGTGAAGGATATTCTGGTTCAGACGTTGCTGTTTGTGTGAGTGCAAACTTATTAATTATATTCAATCCTTGTACATCTACTCCTCAGCTTTTGTGTTCTTCTAAACCATTTTGTTTCTTTTGGTAGGTTAAAGATGTTCTCTTTGAGCCTGTTCGCAAAACACAGGATGCTATGTTTTTTTACAAGACCCCTGATGGTATGTGGGTTCCATGTGGACCAAAGCAGCCAGGTGCCATTCAAATCACGATGGAGGAACTGGCCTCAAAAGGCCTTGCAGAAAAGGTAATCCTTACATGTTCTCAGTTGGTCCTGTGGTTGACTTTCCTCGGTATAGCTATCATCGATTCATCGGTAAAAACATTAGATACGACTCTATACGACGCATTGGTTTGAATTTTGATCATTTCAGTTGCTAGCAAAAAGGGAACATGTGACCTCACATAAGCTATCTTATATTTCTTAACTGTCCTTATTTCGTGTTTCCATCATGATGCCTTAGTCTTTAAAATTGACTTGGTTGCAGATTCTTCCACCTCCTATCGCAAAAACAGATTTTGACAAAGTTCTTGCGAGACAGAGGCCAACAGTTAGCAAATCAGACCTTGAAGTGCATGAGAGATTTACAAAAGAGTTTGGAGAGGAAGGCTAAGTGGGACTGGAGAGTCAGTGAACTTGTTTCCCAATAAAATATAACTCATCTCATCATGGGTTAAGGTCCAGAATTAAAATGCACAGGGATATGGTGTGTATGCTGCATTTTGTACAAAAATATTGTCCTGAAACCAAATGCTCTACAGAAATCTAATTAACTGCTTGTTGTGTTTATACAATACATTACAGTTTTTCACAGTTCTGAATGTTGGTATGGCACTGTATTTCAAGCTAACATACCCTTGTAGGCTTATGCTGGTGCAGTGCTCTCCCCAACATGACACACTTAGCTAAATGTTGCAATGGTAAGGTGATGTCTCATGTCTGTGTGATCCATTTGCTCAAATTGGCATTTAGATACATATTAAAGTAGAGTGCGGTTCCTTTGCGAATCGTTGCGCGTGTGCAATTTTTGTCTATTTGCATTTTCTAATTAAACTGTATGCACATTTTAACTCGCAATGTGCACTTTGACTTTCGCGCAAAAAGACAAAAAAATAAAGCAAGATTTGTGGATTGTTAGATCAAATCGATCTAATTGTCATTTGCCTGAGTCTCAGGTTCGTCAACCTGACCTTGGATCGCAAATGAGCCACTCTCTAAGTATGGTGCTGAAATTGCCTAAATTGAAAATTGCATATACCCACAATTGGAAGATGTTTTTCAAATTAGTCCCATATCTTTTTCTGTGAAAATATTACTATTAAAAACATTAGGGTCGAAAACATAATCAAAGTTACCAGGCCCATCCCACCATCATATATAAACTTACATCACAAACCCTAAAAAGCTCGCTCTCGGTTATCAGGTACGTCCCGACTGCCGCCGATTCATTCGCTCCGCCGGTGTCGACGCTTTCATTACCAATTCTTTCGTATTGTTCTAACTTATTCTGATTTTTCAGGATTCGCTTCTTAAACCATCCGCTAGGAAGATTCAAGTGAATCAGATATGAGGTATTGCTGCTTTTTGAGTATATCAGTGTGATTTAAATCTCTGCTGCTTTCTGATTAGGCTTTATTTTGATCAGTTAGATGTGTGCTTGAATTGATATATAAAACACAGGTCATTCAATTGTTCTAAGTAACTCTAATTGTTGTCATTTGGCTTTTGACTGGCATTTTCGTTAAGTGAAGATTTTTTGTAATAGTTTGCTGATTTATGATATATTTATAATACAGTAAGCTTCAGAGTGATGCTCTTAGAGACGCTATTACCAGCATCATGACAGATGCCAAGGAGAAGAAGCGTAACTTCACTGAGACTATTGAGTTACAGATTGGTCTCAAGAATTATGATCCCCAAAAGGATAAGCGTTTCAGTGGTTCTGTCAAGCTTCCACATATCCCCCGTCCCAAAATGAAAATTTGCATGCTTGGAGATGCTCAGCATGTTGAAGAGGTCAGTGATTTGTTCTCTTCTATGCTTTCCTTTTTATTGATTGTAGCACTTAGCAGCTGTTTTTGATACTAGGTGCCTAATTTTATTTATGTGTTGTTAGGCAGAGAAAATTGGTCTGGAGTACATGGATGTTGAAGGCTTGAAGAAGTTGAACAAGAACAAAAAGCTCGTCAAGAAGCTTGCCAAGAAGTATCATGCTTTCTTAGCATCAGAAGCCGTCATTAAGCAGATCCCTCGTCTTTTGGGACCTGGTCTCAACAAAGCAGGTACCTACAAGACATGTGGATAATGTTCTAGTTGCAAATTATTAGCATATGTATTTAAGATTAGATAGTTTTACCGATTTTTTATCTTTGAATTGGTGATGCAGGAAAGTTCCCTGCCCTTGTGTCCCATCAGGAATCCCTTGAGGCCAAGGTTAATGAGACCAAAGCCATGGTTAAGTTCCAGCTTAAGAAGGTTTTATGCATGGGTGTTGCTGTTGGTAATTGCAGCATGGAGGAAAAGCAAATCTTCCAGAACGTGCAGCTCAGTGTTAACTTCCTTGTCTCTCTTCTTAAGAAGAATTGGCAAAATGTAATTCATATCATTATTGCTATAATAACCTGTTTGGGTCGAATACCATTATTTGATTTACAGTTCACTTTTAACTATTGATTTTGTTTCCTTGTAGGTTCGTTGCTTATACCTGAAGAGCACAATGGGAAAGCCATACCGCATCTTCTAGGCAGCCTCGACTTTTGGGTTCTCACTTATGGAAATCTATTTTTGCCAAACATTAAAAAGCTCCCATCAAATGTTGGAAATTTTGAATTGCATTGTGTTCTTTTTTTTTCAAGTATCATGATGACTTTCCGATTATTTCAACAGGTTTCATTTGTTTTATGCAACTCAATGCACTATAACTAGATGTTGTAAGCTTTATATGACTATTCTTGATTCCTTGTTTGAAAAGCCTAAAGGTGATATAATAATGATGCGGAACATTGAAACAGGGCTTGGTACACTACAGATTCGTTCAGTTGTAACACATAAGCTAACTATTACAAATTAAAATGAGACTCTTAGACAATTGATTCGCCTAATTTTTCTACTTTTTAACGGGCTGAAGGACACATTCAAAGCCCAAATCGGCCCAAAAACTCAACCATTGAGTGTTGAGCTCCAACCTCATTCCGATGGCGGCCGGCCAGGTCTGGTCCTTTCTAACCTTAACCCAATTGCAGTTCCAGAAAGTGATAACAAGTTTGGATTTTGTCGGCGACCCTCTTCATGACAACGATCAACCGGCTCCGCAAACTGCTAATATTTCCATATCAATCCCATACTCATCTCCAGTTCTGCCGAGGTTTCTCTTCCAAGCTCTTTGTCAAAGGTATTCCCTTTCGCCTATTATGACTTCCATTTCGCAATTTATTTACAAATTTTAGCACATAGATTATTTGATTTCTCTTTATTTTCACTATAGTGTTATATTGAGTTGAATGAGTTTGCGGTTCAGATAAAGTTTAGGTTTTTTCACAAATAGGAGAATTGCTTCTTGTTCCGCAGGTTTCACATTTAGAACTACCGAAGATGACTTGACGAAAGCATTTTCGGAGTTTGGAGAAGTGACTGAATGTAAGTCTTTAAATAGAAACTATGTTGTGAAACAAATGTGATGTTTGCGCCTTTCTGATTGTTAAGTTTTTCTTTGTAGCGAAAATTATATATGACCAAGTTCAAAAATCAAAAGGTTATGGATATGTGACATTCACTTCAGTTTGTGATGCTGACGAAGCTTTAATGGCGCTGAATGGGAAGGTTAGTTTCAAACATTGTGAGCGTCGTATACAGGATGGCCAATTATTGAAGATCCTTATGTGCTTCCATTTACTTCCTTGCAGTTGCTAGACGGACGATCTATATATGTGGATCATGTAAAATATAATCCATATATCAACCAAGGCATACCCATTGCAAGAGGACGCCCGGTGCCACAATCGGAACTAACGGCTCTAGAAACAGAAGCGCCAAAACCAAAACCGAAAGCAAAAACTAGAACCCGAAAGTCAAAAAATTCACCATCAGATATCAAAGAGCCCGAACTAGAACCAAAAGTTCTCTTGAATGAGTGTGGTTAGTAGCCACTACATGTTATATTATGTTACAAGTTTCTTATCATTTGTAAAATACAGTTTCTTTGTTACAGGCTCAACTCAGTTTTCAGGTCTTATATGTTACAGTTTCTCAACTTAGTAAAAGATTGTTACCTTATCAAATTTTATCAGATTCACATATGAGTCCTGGCTTATAGAAGACCTGCCTTGTTCTCTGGTGTGTATCACAACCTTGTCAAATCTCAAATCTATTACTGATGGCCAAACACTTGGGCTCTGTTGATGGCCAAACACTTATGAAACAAATTATCAACCCAACTTTCTTATAAGTATGAAACTAGAGAGTACAGTTCCTTTGCGATCCGTTGCATTTGTGCAGATTGTTTTTTTAACTATTTGTATTTTTCACTTATCTATATGCAATCAATATGCATTCGTGCAAGCAGCTAAACGATAAAAATTAAAAAGTACAAATTGTGGACTTTTAGATCAAATTGTGGATCGTTGGATCGCAGAGATCGCACGCCACGTAAGGGGTCGCAAATGATCATTCCTTTGAAATTAGATGCACACAGTGATAAAAGGCAATAAAAAGGAATGGTGTCACTTATTACAAATCTCATTGTGAAAGGAAACTTTTCAACAAGTTTTGTACTTTCTCTATACTTACATACATTCATATGTTCATCATCATTGAGAACATAGAATGTGAAGTTATCCCTCTATTTAAAAATGTGCTTAATGATCCCAATGTTAGGATGTTGGGAGAAAAGCTAAAGCATATAGAATAATATTGATCCCATGATATCTTCTTGAAAAAGAAAGACTACCATTTTATTATAATCTAGTTAGATATGAATGAATGATAATGATATTATTTTAAAACTCAACAATCTCTTCCATTTGTCTATATCTACGAACCCTAGATTGATACACTTTCACCCATGCTCCCAAATTCAAGCACACATTCTCTTCAAGCTCAATAAAGAACCAAAAAACGATACTTCTTTATATGTATTCACAAAAATGAGAGCAACTATACTTCTTAAGATGGGTAGGTGGGTCATCTTTTACTGCATAGGATAACATTGAGCCCCAAATCCCAATCATAAAGTTGTTAAAACTTTGACATGTTTCCACCAAACATGACTTTGATCAATCTTATCTAACCCTACATCTTGCAATGATTTTAGCTAGTATGAAACCCTATAGTTTAGCATTCCTCATTTTCTCCATACACAACTAACATGCTAGCCTGTGTTTCTATGTGATTGGAATATATGATGTTTGCCCTAGCCTAGTAGCTAAGAAGAATGTTACATAATTGAAACATGTATGTTTGTAATGTAGCAATGCATGACTATTGGGATAGATTCTAATATGATGGTCCTTGTGTGTGCCCTAATAGTGAGACTCTTGTTGGTCCTGCACTGTAACTTGACTTTTGGAGTCTGATAAGGTCTCTCATGTGATCATAAGCTGCTTAAAAAATCGATTAAACAGTTGCATATAACTAAAGGCTTAATCCTCCTGAATGGAACTACTGAAGATATTATCAGTAACGAAATCGAAGGAGGTCCAAAACAGTATGTGTGATCAAACTCGACGCACATCGATTAAAACCTCATAATGTACATCATATACTTATGCATAGCATAATTGAATTGACAACGAGTCGTTTTCCTAAGCTCAATAAATGAAAAATGTACGGTTTTGTCTCAAGATAAGTGTCAAAGCATGTCTATCAAGTTTGGCCATACACAATTATTCATCACTTCAATTTGAAACTTCTTTTTCAATAATCTCCTTAAGCAACCATCAAGCCATATCATTTTGTCCACCATTGAATAAAAAACATCAAATCATGTTTTTTTCTTCATTTTTCACACAAGAAATAGCGTTCTAACGATCAGCTATGATCTTACACTTATGAGTGCATATCTGGCATGAATTTCTTACCAATATAATAAACGATTTTTAAAAAATATCAAAAATAATCTGCTACGTGATGACAGTAACATAATAGTACGAGGTAAATGTTCCACTCCCTAGAGTATCTTGTTATCATACCCCACGTGGACCAATCAATTCTTGACAAACTCAATCCCAAACGTGATTAACAGTTGTGTCTAATTATTAAATTCACGTAGGCCCTACCTTTTCCTAATTGGTTGCTCCATTGACTGGTCGACACGTGGATCCCACATTCCACTCAGTCCATCTACACGCAACGCAGTTCCTCCACACGAAAAAACAAACCACTGGAGCGCACGAGTCGAACGAATCTTTTTAATAATAAATCTGTAGGTCCGGTTTCAAAATTGAACCGATTCAATTAGTGACACGTGTGTGTTGGACCAGCTGGTTCGACTAATACGGTTTGGTCCGTAGTAAAACGCGCGTTAGAGTTGGGTCGCTCGGTATAAATGGGTTGGGTTTGTGGTTGGGCCCATTTTGTGGGGCATTCTGTTTTAATGGTTTGTTAGCACGTGTGCTTCCAGCAATGGCTGTGTGCACGGGCCCACCTTTTTCTATAATAAGTGTTTTCATTTGGTTATAAGAATTTAATTTCAGTATTCGATGACGTGGCAGGCTTAGGATCCTGGAGGGGTGCGTACGGCTTCTGATTGTGTTTCCCTTGAAGGCTTGAAGTTGAACCCATTCTCTTATAGAATCATGCTTTTTTGAGACCTTCAATTTTGGGTGAGACCTTGAGACCCCAATCATGGCCGTTGATTGGGTTTGCTTTTAAGGTCCAGATTGTGCCACGTGGAGGTGAGAGAACAAAAGCAACAATTTCTCTCACCTCCGATTTTTGAATTTCTCTAACCTCCACGTGGCACAATCTGAACCCCAAAAGCAAACCCAATCAACGGCCATGATTGGGGTCTCAGGGTCTCACCCAATAGTAAGGGTCTCAAAAGAGCATTACTCGTAATTATCCTTCTATATTTAGTGATTAATTACATTGCATTTTTACATTTTATATTTTTGAAATTATTTTTAAGATGAATTTGATTATATATTAATTGAACTAGCAATCATGAAATATAATCGAAAATAATTTCAGAGAGTGTTCCAGTAGGCAAAACATGATGTATATCGACTAGCATTTCAATTTGGATAATTATTTGTGGCGGTTGAAATTTAAACTTGTATATTATGTTTAGTTCTAATGCAAAAACTTTTACAAGTATCATGTTTTGTGTAGATTTGTTTTGTTGTTTTACTTTTCAATATTCTATGCGTCTGTTGGAAGACCTTAGGAATTTGGTATGCAAATAAACATAAAGTAAAGTTGATAGCTTTACTTTAACCTATATTTGCTTCAATTATTGATACATCCATGCTTTGAAATCCACATAAAATCATGTAAAAATGTCTAGAAATTTTTGAATATTTCCAATCCACAAAAAAGAATGTGTAAAAACATACTCTACGTGAGTATTGAAAGAGCCATTTTTGTCTCATTGATTTTTTATATTTCACTGTATACGAATAATAAACGTTAGTATTCGGACGAAAGATAATAAATCTCACTTGCAAGAACGAAGCCCTTGCAAAGGGCATCTACTGAATACTATTTATGTGCAGCAACTGATGCTTTTGGAATTGTATTCTAAAGAAAGCAAGTTTGCTTGAGATAGTGCTAGAAAAACAAACATCACATTATCTTATTTAGAGCCCTAAACAAAGTTATTGCAACAGATTACAAAACAAGTCAAATGTAATGTATGTAAAATTAAGAAATATTTTTATTGCTATTACTAATTATTATGCAATATAATACATAATTAGAGTTCAACAAGTAACATGTTTAACGACAAATATGTGGTTGAAGTATGATTTAGCCCCAGATTTTCTTGTTATGAATCTAAACATGATGAAAGCTATACCTCGTGATAATGTTGGTTGTTGGCATGCCTTAAAGGCGCAATTAACTGAACTAAAGAGTCGTTTCTGACATTCTAATCGTTTTATGTATTTCGTAATTTTCTAATCTGAAACAGAGTTTTATTTTATTGGAATTCGAATATAAACGCATCAAGTGTCAAATTTATCGAAAATGACAAATTTGAAAAGGAAGGGATAAAACGAGTTGCGTGTGGTGACAAAGTGCTTATCGTTTCGATCAGGAAAGTGACATTGAATTCGAGGGACCAACATTTTCTTGTTGCCATTCATCAATCAATTAAGAGAGAAAATAGTAAGGTGAACTGCTCCCTTCTTCTGGTTCAATTTACTCTCCTGCATCCTCTCTTCTCTTTTGAATTTGGATAAATTGAGTAACAAGGAAGCTGCATTTTTCTATTCAAAAATTGATTTAGAGAAGTGTATAATATGCTTTAAAACAACATGTTAACAATGGATGAGCTTAAAATTTAACAATGATAAGTTTTGGATCCTTTTTGCTCTATTGGTGTCAAAGCACTTGTGTGGACCATTTTCATTGTTACTATAATTGTATCTCACACTTCCATTCATAGAATCATAGATCACTCTAGCTTTTCAGCATTTTTCTATTGCACCAATAATGAGGAGGTTTGACAAATAAAAAAACAAGAAAATTCAACAAATCAAAGTGAAATGAATGCACAATGAAACTACTTTGAGTGTCAATGATTCAGACTTTCGTATTCACAAACAGGAAAATACATAAAGAACAGAAGTGGTTGTGGTTGTGCCCTTTTAAAGGACTCATGTCCCTCCCAAAAAGCAAAATCTAAATGAAAACCTTTACCTTATAAAATCTTTAAGACATCAGTTCATATTACATTACACAAAGTCACAAAGGTTGCATTATTGTTTTAGTATCTCTCAAACTGAAACAACACATCCATCCATGATCCATCTTCCATCATTGATCATCAAAAACTCCATTTTCTCTACATAAAATATAAGTGTTGTGTCAAAGTGACCGTTACAAAATCAGCATGCAGTCCTATGATGAATTGTTCCCCATTGTGGTCCTTGTAAGCTAAAAGTGATACTAAACACTTCAAAATAAACAATAATAAATAGAGACAATAGCAGTGCCCTTAAAATACAAGGGCATGAATTTTCTTTCACCTGAGAATAAAGACATGCTATGAGTCATGAAAAAGAGAGGTACAGTAATCCTAAAATCAGTAAGTATTTTTCATAGGACAGTTACAGTTTGAGAGTAGTTGTTGTTCATCTGAGTGTCAGAAACATGGACAGTAGCTGACTGACATTGTGTCAGTATTTATTTTGACAGCTCTGAAACTGAAAGAAAGAAAGAAAGAAAGTGTTTTGTGCTGTTTTTGTTTGGCAAATAACATTACCCATTTCTTATAGACCAGTCTCATGTCCTCCTCATTCACTACCATGTTTAGGTTTACTGCTGCTGCTGTTTTCTTTCTTGTTTTTATGTCACTCAAGTCTCATTGAACATCATCAGAATATCAATTTGTATGCATATGGAACCCCTAAACCAACCAACCAACCATGCCCAAGTGCTTCTAATCACTGAATTGAGCTCAACTCAATCATAAGGTTCCTTTTCAAATAATAATTGTTTTAAATAATTTTTTAAGAAAATAAAAATAAAGGGATCGATGAGGCTTTCATATTTGTGCATTCATACACAAAGTATTTCCTCCTTTTAAAAGGAGCTTGTTCAAGTCAAGTCCATCTCTCAGTTTTCTTTCTCCATCTGCAAATATACAATTCAATCCTCCTTTTTTCAAGAGCTTCTTCTTCTTCTTCACTACTATCACCACCGCGCTCCGCGCAAATCATACCGGTCACAAGTACACGTACTCTTCAAATACCATATCATCAAATACTTCTTCAAGGTTTTCATTTCCTCTTCGATCTGATCCAAACTCCTCACACACATCAATTTTTGTCACAGAGATCTATAGACACATCTGCTCTTTACTCCCGTTGCTACTAAATTTTTACAACTTCTTTCCGAGGAAATCAGTCCAAATTTCTCAACTCATTCTTAAGCTTTTTATATAAGATGATTAAGATGCATGAAGTTGTTTGAATCGCATAGTATTTGATAAGTTGCGCAATTCAACATCAATATATACATCATTATATCATTATCGGATTCTATGGCAACATATTTCCATGGAGGAAATCAAGAATTGGAGGCGGATGGATTACACACTTTGTATCTAATGAACCCGAGTTACATAACTTCTTACAGTTCCGCATCTTCAGATCATCAAACTCCGCAACAAGAGAACATGTTTTTAATGAATTCAGCTCTGCCTCAAGCGCCTCCATCTCTTCAGTCACAGTTTCTCACCCTCCCATTTGCCCATCCGATTTCCACAGACGATCCAAGCCGCTCCAGTAACAGTTTTCACTATAACTCATGGACTAGCGGTAGCGACGGCGGTGGTTCTCATGTTGAAGTGAGTAGAGGCGTGTCACTGGCCGCAACTCATCCATACCAGATCAATATGAACAACAACAATGATGTGTTCCGTCATCCGGCCGTAGTATCTCCTAAGACGAATCAACAAGGTTTGTCCCTGAGCCTCTCGTCTCAATCCGGCCATGGTGTTAATGGATCATCCTCATCTGCAGTACAAGTGACCGTAGCCGGTATTCAAGACAACTTTAGCAATTGAAAGACGAATTTTATTATTGGATCGAAGTATCTGAAAGCAACTCAAGAGCTTTTAGATGAAGTGGTTAATGTGGGGAAGACAACAACAACTGATACAATAAAGAAAGATAAGGGGAAGGTGATGCAGATGGATAATATTAGTAATGGAGATAATGAAGCAGCTGGAACAAGTGAACCCACTGGTGGTGTTGGGACTAGTCGAGCTGCCTCGGCCGAACTCAGTATGATTCAGAGGCAAGAGATTCAGATGAAGAGGACCAAACTCATTGGCATGCTTGATGAGGTAAATTTACTCATTTCCTTTGTTTTTCAAAATTTTCTGATTTTTCTGAATTTTGATTCGAATAAATGCATAAAATTCGTATCGATCGATATGAACTTATTGATTTTACAACTGAATTTGGATTTTATGAATTGTAAAGGTGGAGCAAAGATACAGGCAATACCACAACCAAATGAAGGCAGTGGTAACATCATTT
Source organism: Sedum album (assembly GCA_006409495.1). Taxonomy (NCBI): domain Eukaryota; kingdom Viridiplantae; phylum Streptophyta; class Magnoliopsida; order Saxifragales; family Crassulaceae; genus Sedum; species Sedum album. Next base: position 59,093 of record QZGG01000407.1, read on the forward strand.
GAGCAAGTGGCCGGATTCGGATCAGCAAGGTCATACACATCTCTAGCTTTGAGAACAATCTCAAAGCAGTTCAAGTGTCTCAAGGATACCATAACATCACAGATCAAAGAGGCAAGCAAGAGTTTAGGGGAGGAGGCCGGAGAGGATTGCTTGGGTGTCAAGGGAGACGGATCGAGACTGAGAATGATTGATCATCAAATTCGTCAACAGCGGGCATTGCAGCAAATGGGTATGATCCAACATAATGCATGGAGGCCTCAAAGAGGTTTGCCTGAGCGCGCTGTTTCTGTCTTGCGCGCTTGGCTGTTCGAGCATTTCCTTCACCCGTAAAGACCACTCTCTGATTTGTTTCTTCAACTCAAGCTATGTTTAGGTTAGAAAATGATACTAACTGGAAACATGTAATGTTTGTTTTATTGCAGCTACCCGAAGGATTCGGATAAGCACATGTTAGCGAAGCAAACCGGGCTTACTCGAAACCAGGTGATCACCCAAACTCTTTTTCTTGGGTTGCAAGGTATCATAAAATTGCATAGAATGGTAATGTAAGCAACTAAGGTGGAGTGCTAACTGCTAACGTTATATCTTTCTTTTGTAGGTTTCAAACTGGTTTATCAACGCCCGAGTGCGGCTATGGAAGCCGATGGTGGAGGAGATGTACTTGGAAGAATTTAAGGATCAGCCAGACCAAAAGGGTTCAAACCAAGACATTGGCAACCATAACGCAGGAAGTATTAACATTAGCAAAAGCAATGATCCAAACTACAAGCAACATGGCCCTAGTACTCTGTCTGCTGGTACTAAAGCCCAAAATACTTCCCCAAATGATATTTCAAACAACTCTACCATCTCAACCTCTCCCAATGCCTCTTCAATCCAAGCACAACCTCCTCAAGGGTTTAGTCTGATCGGAGCATCATCATCGGACATGGATGGACTTTTACAGTACAAGAAGGTTAGAGGATCGGTTCCTGAGACACAAAACTCCCCAAGTAGCATCCTATCAGATGGAGAGATCAGTTTCAGTAGACAACATCATCAGAATAGTAACTTGATGGCCAAGTTTGGAGCTAGCTCAGTTAGTTACAACATTGGTGAAGATCATAACAACAATGGGGTGGGTTTGGTGCATATCATAATCAACTAAGTGAGGTTGGGAGGTTCAACCAAAATCATCATCAAATGGCTCAAAGCTTCCATCATTCAAACAAGGGGAATGTGTCACTCACTCTGGGACTCCCACCTGGTGAAAATCTTCAACAAAGCTACTTCTCTGGACAAAACATGCATGGGTTTGATAGAAGAGTTGAAATGGTTGGAAATGAAGGAGAAGCTAATGACCATTCCAACATGGGATTTCAAAACATGGATATTCAAAACGGGAAGAGGTATGCTGCTGCTGCTCAACTCTTACCCGATTTCGTTGCTTAATTAGGCTGAGACATGCACGCAACGCAATCCGAAGCTTGATTTTGAGCTATGCCCATTGTTGCAATGGACACTTAAGTTGGAGGGCATCCAGCCTCATCCATGGCTTATGCAGCTATCAACCACATCATGTCCCAACCCGATTACGTAAATTCCAGTATGGAAGATATCATCAATATACATGTAGGCAATTTAAGCTTTACTTATTATTGTAAACATCATCCTGATTGGGGATAATTGTAGTACATTGTAAGTATGTTATTTATAGTTTTATGTTTGTAATACATGTATTTGCATACTCGTCCGAGCCATATGTACTAAGATTTCAGTCACCTCCCCTGACTTCCAACTCGTTATGTCTCACAATGAGGAGCGACTATTCTGCGTCAGGTGGAATAAAAAATAAAGTCTTTAGAAAGAAAAAGAGTGGCAGAAATGTATAACTCTTGCTGTATTGTGTTATGCCATAGCAGAAAAGTGCCCAACCTACTACATAGTGAGTTTACTTGTTACCCAAGGTTGTAAAGCTGAAAGCTGTGTGTGGTTCAAGACTTCGGAAGGTCTTTGGTAGTGACCAGATGAGGGGATTATTCCACCCTTGCAGGGCCTGTGTTTATTGGCTTCTGGAATACTCTAATAATAGGTGTTCCATCTGTGTCATCACTTGTGACCCTCCATGACCGATTTTTTGACCTCTGTGGCTTCTTGTGCTGTTTGTGGGCTGCACTTGGCTTCTTTCTTACTGTTGATGCGGTCTTCTTTGAAGCTAATCCCGTGGCCACATCGAATGAGGTGAGGTCTTCCAAAACATGCTCGAGATCAGGCTGCCCGTTAGTTTCACTTACTGGAGGGTTCTCATCATCAAACTCATCTTCTTCTTCATCATCACCATCACCATCCGAAGACTGAGATTCATCATCGGCACCAAAGTGGGATCCTGATTCAGTTTCAAGAGCATCAAACCCAGGGGGCAGTTCAAAGTGAGGAAGCTTCCCATCAATATAATCCTTGAGAATTTGACGAGCAGCTTTAGTCTCATCGGGTAATCCACTAGAACCAAGCCAGCTTCGCGAAGCGCAGTAAGCCCTGAGGAGCTCAGCTGCAAGAGGAGGTCTGGACTGAGGCTCATATGGCTTTGGCTTTGGCAATTTGATGTTGTAAATTTCTTCAATGGCAAGTCTTGGAACACGGTTAGCTACAACTTGCACAGCCTCTCTATGCTCAGTCATCCTGTGGATAGGCAGGACCCCAGAAGCAATCATTTCGTACCTAGAGCTTGAAAAGGAAGGAAATACAAGACCAGGACAATCACACAACATAAGCTCCTCTGATATAATCAATGTCTGGAAATGCTTCGTCTTCCCTGGCGTCGATGTAACTCCTGTTCTTTTTTCGCCTACTAAGGCATTGATAGTTGAACTCTTTCCAACATTGGGGTAGCCCACAAATCCCACAACCACATGCTTACTTCCTTGATATCCTCTGTTCCTACCATGCTCATCAGACTGATCTTGTTTAGTTGAATTTGACCTTAGCTTTACAATGTTCTCTGCCTCAGCTTGTAAACGAGCTAGTAGCTCATCTCGACCATAAATTTTTGTTTCTGCATCCTTATTTTGCTCAAGATTTTGTCTATGCCAAGAGTTTTTCAGTTGTTTCCCCTCAAGGATAGCAGTTGCTGCTTTTGCGGACCAAAACAAAAACAGAATGTTATTTTCGTTGAAATACTGCGCCCATTTTTCCCTGCATAATGCAACAACCAAAAATCAAAAATGATATAATTGAATAAAAATTAGTGACGGAGCAGACTCTGCAGAAATTAACCTTATAGATACAGGCAAGAGATCTGCCTTATTGATAAGGAGAAGAGTTTCTTTATGCTCATCAATTTCCCTAGCATAGTCCTGAATAAAAGTGCAACCACAGACTAATATAAGTACTTCTGAAAGAATCACAGCTTTTTCCACAGTTTTCAAAAGCCAACAACAATCTTAGTTGCTTTAAAAATAATAGGATTGATTTATCAAAACCTCACTATAAAAAAGAGCTACTAAAGAAGGTAGATTACATCTCTCGGTCATTGAAATACATTTAATGTTCTTTGCTCATTAGGCAGATCACATGAAACTCCGTGACTAAGCAAATTAACCAACAAGTTAGAGAAACTACTAAGCCTTAATTTTACCAATGTGAAAAGTTGTGAACTCCGGTCATGCATTTTAAAATTCATTTGCCCAACTTCCATGAAATGTGGCTTGTGAAATAAAAATTAACAGTTGGACATTACCTCTAGATCAGGGCATCGGTAGAACAGTGGATCACGAGCATCAACAACCATTACAATCTGAGGTCAAAAAATGTGTTAGTCCTACTGATAAACTATGATATGATACAAAACAGACTTTAAACAGTTTTGTAGCTAAATGGTGTAGTTTGTAATGCTAAGCAAAATGCTGACTAAACAGAACTAAGTAACATCCCAGCACAAGGGGGAAAACTCTCTCTCCTCTAACATCTCTTCTGATAACAGAAGGCTATTATTTCAATGCCATGACTCACCAGATCACTTCGCTCAAGAACTCGCCACAGCTGCCTCCATATATCCAAGTTTTTCTCAAATGGAGTTAGGACAAGCTTCTCATTTTCTTCAAGACTGTCAACAACAAAGAATACCACATGTAAATGAGGAGAATAATATATACAAGACACTAACCAAGCTGCAATCAGGACAAACTCCCAAACACAAATTACAAACCACGAAGCTGATTGCTTAGTAAAAAATGATCAATCATGCATGCGAAATCAAAAGAAACACATAAAGACACAAATAATGAAAAAAGGAGCATCACTCAGCACAAGAGCAAAGCAAACAAATTTAATGGTCTAAGGTAGCCTACAAACTTATATCTAGTGGAGAGCATTAGGCACACAAGTAAAGCAGATACCCTAGCTCAACATCTTACTCCATATATATGAACTAAAATATCTCTACATCCAGTTTTAAAGCAGTGGAAAGTCAGATAAAGTCACATTTAAAAAATTATCAGACCTTGCAAGGTTCCGCCTCCAAACTAAAAAAGCCTGTTTCTCATTCGCATCTAGCTCATCAGCAGACATCGTTGAATGCCAAGCAGGCCTAAAGAAGAAAAAAACGAAACATTTGGTCAGACATTCCACATTCAAAATCTATACAGAAAAAATATATTCGCAATTCACATATCAATAATAATTATAAACGTACCTCCGCGGAACACGGAGGCTGCTAGCATGCAGTTCCTCTTCCATCTTCCTGTCCTCAGCTGTCATACTACTTTTTGAACCTTTATCCCTTCAAATCACATAATCATCACATCAAATTCTAACAATTCCAAAAAATTCTTTAAATGAAAAATCAATCAACAAGACAGCAATCAAATTTATCATACAAATTGAAGACTTGAGCGACCGGATTCTCAGACAAGAAGATTCTCTCAGACTCCTCAGCTTGCTCAATCACCGCCTCAATATCTGTGACCTCAGTAACCGACTCTAAAACCTTCCGATTCATCTTATTATACATCCGACCTTTCTCCTTGTTCTGCAGCGTCACTTGGTTTAAATGCTTCACCAAAGACCTTCCCAACATCGTCTTCTCGTTCTTCCCCATCTTCCCGCGCAGCTGGAAATCGATCGGTCGGTTTCGCCGTTGGTGTGAAAAATGGCGGAAGCGCTTAGGGTTAGGGTTTGGGATGGAAAGCTGAAGATAGATGGAATTTTGGGGGTTTTCTTGTAAATATATAAAAGTTAAGGGCTCGATCCCGGCGCTGTGAGTAAATATATAACAGATGCGGGCTTGTTATAAATTGATAAGTTCTGAGGGTCGTTAATGAAACTGCACCAGACCTCAAGGCTCAAAAGGAAAATTTAAGATCCAAGGTTATGAGTTGGGTTCTAGAAAGACATGTAAATTTAGTGAGACATAAGACCGAAATCTTGGCCGTTGATTTGATTAATTTGACGGTTGAGATTAAAGTTGGTTTTTAATTAATTGAGCGGTTGGATTTGCAAAAAACACGGGCGGTTGGTGATTAACAGTTACCAATATCAACCGTTGGATTGATAAAAATCAATGACTCAGATCATGTCCTTTTGTCTTACTAAAAAATGCATGTCCTCCTATAACCTTTCACCCAAGATTATAAGTTTTTTTTTCGATACAAAAGGTTATAAGTTAGACTTTGCAAATTGCAAGATAAATCTTTTTTGGTATTAACTGAGAGTTTAGCTTTTGAATAAATTTATAAATATTATATTTATTCACTCAAATCAAATGAAAATAATAAATTAGATCTAGTGATATGCAGTTATTTGTTGCGAGGATCAAATAAATTTTTGTTTGAAATTTTTGTAAAAAATATTTAATCTTGACTCGCAACAATAACTTTTTAAAATTTTATACGTACTACCTGATTAATGATTTAGAATGAATATAAATCTATTATGAAATTCTTATATTTCCATCCAAATCAAATTTAATTAATTTCACTGTCGGTCCAGCACCTATTCATTGTTGACTAATTATTTAAATTTATATAAATCAACCGTCAATGGTGTAGATTGCTGACCTCATAAAACAAAAACAAACACCTAAACAAAACTCACACTGCACATCTTGAATCTGCTCGATCAGACCAAGCCCATCTCTGCTTCCACCACCGCTTTCTCCACCGCCAATCCCGCCATTTTAAACTCGACCCACCTCTCCATCCGCCCCATCTCTTCCAAAGATGCAAACTTTTTTCTCACCCACATCCCAAATCTGAACATATCAGAATGTCAACATCGTCAACAATCACATCTCCGATCATAATCTCCTTAGTCCTCCTCATCTCCCTCCCACTCCTCTTCCTCTTAGCCCCACGCATACTCCCTCCACGTATCCTACCTGATGATCCCGACGACCTCTCCCTCCTCCTCCGCGCCTCCTCCCTCCAACCCCAGTCCACATCCTCACACGCTCACCAACGATCTACAAGCCCTAAACCTAAAATCGCATTCATGTTCCTCACCAACTCTGACCTCCACCTCGCACCCTTATGGCAACAATTCTTCAACAACAGCAGAAGCAATCACCTTTTCAACATCTACGTCCACGCAGATCCATTCACTCCATATGCTGATCCAGGTGGTGTCTTTCAGAACCGTCTCATTGCTTCCAAGCGCACTCATCGTGCATCGCCTTCGTTAATATCAGCTGCTAGGAGACTCATTGCTACTGCAATGTTGGATGACTCTGCCAATTTGTACTTTGCGCTGCTCTCCCAGCAATGCATTCCGCTCCATTCGTTTAGATTCGTGTACAAGACGCTGTTCGATCTTTCACGGAAGGATCAGCTGAGATCTCGTGTAGGATATCAGAGCTTTATTGAGATACTGTCGAATGAGCCGAAGTTGAAGGAGAGGTACAATGCCAGAGGATCGATGGAGCCGGAGGTGTCTTTTGAGAAATTTAAGGTTGGGTCGCAGTTTTTTATATTGACGAGGAGGCATGCGACTATGGTGGTGAAGGATACTAAGTTATGGAAGAAGTTTAGATTGCCTTGTTTGAGATCGGATGCGTGTTATCCTGAAGAGCATTATTTTCCGACTTTGTTGAGTATGGAGGATCCGGATGGATGTAGTCATTTTACCTTGACGAGAGTTAATTGGACTGGGACTGCTCATGGACATCCTCATGCTTATAGGCCACCGGAAGTGTCGGCAGACTTGATATATAAGTTGAGGATGTCGAATTGGAGTTATTCTTATTTGTTTGCAAGGAAGTTCACGCCAGATTGCTTGGAACCTTTGATGAAACTTGCTAGTAAAGTCATTTTCCGCGACTGATAGTGTGGATTGTAAGTCACTGATCGACATCAATTTGGGTTATTTTTTAACATTTCTTTCGATGTGTGATCTTTTGATGGTATAGTTATTTGAGACGAACTGGCTGAAGTGGCTAGTAGCGTAGGATTTAGGTAGGAAGATTAGAACTTAACGGATTAGGAGATTCCGAGTTGTTTTATGAATGTTTTGGGTATGGGTAAAACTTTGGTTATCTAACGAAGCATTTTGGTCGGATTTGTATGGGCATCTCTTTCTTTAAATAGTTTGTGGCACTGCAGTGATATTCATATGTAAGGAAATCCGTTCAGCTTAGAATTTCCTGGATTAGGATCCCATGTTATCCTCCTCGCAGCATATCATTTTTTATCGTATTCCTTTATATATGTATCCCATTGTTCTTTCATATTGTGTCGGCATTATATACTAACTTCAGTTTACTGGCAAATATGCAGGAGAAGGGATTTATTATGTTTAGCGACTCCATTCGCCATTGCTGTCATATCACGGACGAGGCCTATTCCATCCTTCAAAGCTGACCCACATAGAATGTCCCCTGATCACAAAAAGAGGTTTTTGATAGAAGTTATGGTGGACATGTAGCAGCATCTATGAAGACTCCAACTTGATGGCTCACGGACTAAATCAAAGACTAGTGAGCTCATGACTTTCTTTTTGTTTCTACTTTTTGTAAATAAATGGAGAATCCGAGAATCATAACCTAATTGGAAAAGCAAAACTGTAAGATAATCAACAACCTTTTGATGAGGGGCGAACAAAAAGGTATAAAGTCTATCACACTCATTTTGGTTTCCTTTGAAACTTGATGTCCTTTGTCTTAAAAATCAATGTCTTCTATTTCCACTTGCTGCTTTATTTAACCTTGATTTTGTATCCAAATCTTTTTTCTTGACCTTAAGTTTTTTCTATTTTCAAAGTTTCTTATGAACTTGGCTTTAACTTTTGATATTAGACGGATGGGACAAACGATTAGTCGTGGTTAGCAGGTCTCTCTACATTTAGTATTGTCGTCTTTCACGAATGGATTATATTCATTTCTCAATTATTTGTCAGTCATTTTCAATATAGTATATTTTCACGCGTAGCGATTTTACATAGTCTATAAGAAATATGTTATATTCATCAGTGTGCGTCAAGTAGGAACTTTCATGTATTTGACTTTGCGAAGGCCTTTGTTTACTATACTCAGGATCCATTTATTATTTAGGGTTTGCTTATTATATTACATATCTGTTCCCAGTTGTTCATGTGTATTTTTCAGTGACCATGAATCTCTGAGTAACATGTCCGCATGTCTGACAGTCTGCATAGGTTATTGGCTACAGCAACTTGAGCTAAATTAATGTTGGATCCTCATGGAGTGACTACTGGAAATTCAAAATTATACATGAATGGATATATTATTTGCTGTACATTTGTGAAACTGGATTTCTGCAAAACTGGAACAGTTGATTGTCCACCCTACCACTTGTGGAACACGAGGCATGGGAGGCTGGTCTATAGGGTCTATTTACAGGAGTTACAATGTCAGTGTCTGAAAGCTGAGCTCTGGTTGGTTGGCAGATGTGGCTTGGGTGCGTTTTGATGACATATATAACCTGCAGAGGTCCTTGTTTAGGTAGTGGAGACCTGAAGAAGACATGGGTAAAAACAGCCTACCAAGTGAACCAGTTTCTGGCTTGACATGGATAAAATACACTTGTAGTGTTCATGTTTTTATGCATTAGCTTGATAAAAATGCTGCTAAGAAAATGCAAACCCTAGTTATCAATACTATACAAAATCATAATCCATTGCCAGAGATGCTATGCATAAATCTGTAAATTCAGACATTAAATAACATTTTTCAAATACTTCTTTTACAACAGGGGGTAAAAATGAAGACATGGCTTACAAAAGCAATAAGCTTTGTGCCTTGTGACTATTTGATTTTACACAGATGGTGGGGCACATGGAGAAGGTAAATGAGTACCATTCACACCAGCGGTTCCAGTAATTTCTACTGATTGTGCGCTCCTCAAATTCTCAACTGATTCATCTTCAGTATTATGTGATACTGAAGCTGCGCTTGAAGCTGTTTCATTGTCTTTTGTTCCAAGGCGATCCATCATGCGTGTTACTGTAGCTAGGCCCACATTGACTTCTCTTTTTACTTCGGAACCAAGATCGGCCACAGATGTGTTGCGAAAAAATAACCTTTCTTTCCACCCTCTCGTGCTCTTTGTAATGGACTCCTTGTATCTGTTAATAACCCATAGATATGAAAATACTCCTGTTGAAGATGAAAAACCTACACTACATAAGATAATATAGTACTCACTTAGTTGAAACCGCAGTGAATCGAGATTTCACAGTTTCTGAAAATGATTGGCCTTCTGAAGGTCCTTCCTGATACTGACAGCTCGACAAATGATCAGGAGACCTACAGATATGCATTAAGTTACAGAGATATCAATATAAAGGCAACAGTATTTTCAGACGAGAAAACCAAGAATATGGTTAGTAATGTGATAGCATATACGTACACAAATAACATGGACAAAATGGTATCCTCAATTCTCAAATTTCAGTTATAACTTATTACCTGTGGCTTGACAATTCATTCTCATCGATATGAATACCACCTGATCCAGGGGATTGGGTAGAGACCTGGCCAGTCGGCGAAGAGTTTGCAAACACAATCAAGTTTTCCCCACTCGTAGCAGAAGAAGGTAACACAATAGGGGTATGTTCGCTTTCTCCTCCACTGGATGATGGGGTTTGTGTAGCATGGCTAGCAGGGGACGTATTTGGTGAAGATGAAAACACAAAATTTGGATGATCATGAGCTGATGGCCTACTCCTCCGACCCTCCCTTCTAACAATGCGGCGTCCCCTTCGCATGGCAGCAGCGGCAGTGAGGTGCTGAATTATACGCTCTTCAAGTTCAGCATCTGTTACACCAACGGGTATCTACAATCAAAAACCATGAAAGAGTTCATATCTCATAAAAGGTTACCAGCAAAAGAAGATAATAATAAACGTTGGAAAATAAAATAAGCACTTCAAACTCTCCCAGTGTTGGGTGCCGAAAGACCGTGGAAGTTCTTGGTGGGTTCGCCACGATACGCCTCTCATGTTCCACTGCATCAAGCAACTCCTGGCTGCAAAGAAAAGAAATACAAACAATTTAGTCAAGATGATTTCTGCTTTGAAGAATTAGTGGTCGGAAATGCAAAAGTTTGAACCATTCAGGGTCCTTCAGACTGATGGGTTGCCAACACATAGGACACTGAGAGCTCCTTTGACACCTAACAATTTTCAAAACTGATTGTTAACACAATTACCAAAAAAATTGTCAACTCCTCACTCGTCCTTTCATCACAATTTAAAACTCTAACTCCATACATTCATCGCATCAAACACAATACTCTCAATTACAAAACTCACCATTCAAGAATGCATTGTAGATGAAAGTCATGCTTGCAATTCGTCATCTAAACCAAAAAAATCCACAAAAAATTACATAAAATTTCACAAAATTCCAATTCATATCCAAAACAGATGAAAACATACAGCCGACGGTTCACTCTCGGAAAAAACTTCAAGACAAATACTACAAGCATCATCACACGCATCTTGAACTCCAGCCTCCACATATGCGGCTGCTGAGATCAGATGACTCTCGGAACTCGCCGGATCTTCCATACCTCAAACCCTACAATTCCAAATCCAATTCAACAAAGACAAATTAGAACGACTGACGCGCGTATGGATTTAACGAATCGGAGCCGGAATCGTACCTGGAGGACGATTCGGATCGGAAGGCAGCTAGTGACGACGACGACGAGAGCGAGAGACTCTTCCTCCTCTCCGCTTTGTTGATTTTATTTATTTATATATTTTAATAAAATAAATTTAAGTGATTAGAATTTTCCGTATTTTATATTTAATTAAATTTACGTTAATCATTTTACATTCTTTAGTGGTTTGTTTGGTAGTGAGGATTTGAATATTCGTTTCAGCTTTTACTTTTTCTAGTGGTAGTGGTTGTTAATCTATTCTTTATTGCCGGCGTAAGACTTGGGTTATCGAAATTAAATGGAATATTTTTTGGAACATTAACAAAAACATATGTCAAATGTTAGATTCTCTTGTCTGTGTAATGATGTTTTGTTGATCGAAATAGATTCCTTCATACAGTTGCGTGGAGAATGATTAGCATCATCTAAGTGAGAAAAGAATCAAAAGAAGCAAGAAATCAAAGTGTGCTACTTCTTTGCGAATCACTCCTCCAAAATCCAGTTCCATACAACTTTTCATACATCTCAAAATCCGCAGCCTCAATCGCCTCTCTTTCAATTGCAATGTCATCCAACTCCACTTTCTCTATCCGTTTAATAACCTCATCGTCGTAGCCTTCCCTCTGTTTCTTCAACAGCTTATTTTTGCTGTTCTTTTTCTTGATGGCCTTTCTACACATTCCTTTAGGTGCTTTGTACAATGCTAAAACAAGTATGTCCATTACTGCAAATGGACAACAACATACCACTGCTGTACATTCGGCTGTCGCGCCTCCCATCATCTCCCCGCATCTCTGCTTCTTCTTTGGCTTGATCGGCGTGGCAATGCTGCTTGCCGGCGTGGGTCGGAGTAGTAGTCTGTGTTGTGACATTTTTGCGCAAAAGGGTATTTGAAAAAATACAAAAGAAAGTTAGCTGAAGCCGGAACCCTAACGCGAGTCCAGAGTTGAGTCTGGAGAGAACTGGAGGGAGGACGAAGATGTTCCAAGATGGAGGATTTGAGTTTTGATGGTGAAGATATATTGGGTCTCAAATTTGGAGAGTTTGTTGTTGAGCCATGGTGTGATGAGTCAAACTAGCTGTTGGGGTATTTATCTAGGGAGGAAGGGCGTGTTTGGTTGACTGAAATTTGTAGGTATTAACAAAGAAATGAAATGTTGAATAACGTCTTGATTTCGTTGTTTAATATTGAAAGCCAAACATGGCTGTGAGGAAAATAGCAAACTGACTCCTGGTATTTTCAGCTGTAAATTTCTATTTATAAACTCCTGAAATTACGTATGCAATTAGCCATTTTAAATTTCATTTACAAAATACACATGCAATTTTATATAATATAACTGGAGACTGGAGAGGAATCACAAGATAAACAGACCCAGTTGGTAATACAACAACAGCTTGCTGATCTATGTGATATCAGTTGTGTTGAGTAGAAGTCATTATAATTTAGTACCTCCCAAAAATAATGAAGACCAAATTCGCCATGCTGATGGGACTTGAGATGGAAAAGGTGTAACTCCTTCAAGTTTTGGTCGAAGGTGTTCTTTATGGAAGTAATCTGGAAAAAGGAAAAAGCACTTAGAGTTGGTAAGGAGGGAGTTAAGAATTCTGTTGTGTGATGAATTGATAAGCATCACCTGTGAAAAGTTTATACGAGATGAATCATTTGCAACTCTGCCAGTTCCACACGTCATTGAAGATCGAAAATCTAACGCACACTGCAGTATGTTGGCGATGATACTGTTTATCGTCTTAGTCTCATCAGAGAGGAAACATCTGGAGAGAAATTTTAAGATTCCATTACATCAGTTGGCAAATGAAGAGAGGATAGATACACATAAGTAGAGGATATTTAAGAGCTTGTTACTGCAACCATACTGTGTATGAAACTTACATTTGTAAACAATCCTTCAGGTAATCATTATGTACTGTTTCAAAGTCCATTATATCTTTAACCTGTGTTAAAAACAAAACAAACAAAAAGTGGCATTGGGTACCATGCAAGAGGAGAAAACTAATGGATTACATATTGGAAAGAAAATTGCTCAAACCTTATTTTCAAGAGCCCAAAGAAATCTAGACCAGGACACATGTGATAATTGTGACAGAAGATACTGTTGTAATGAAGTTACGAAATGATTTATCTGATGCCTGTCACAAAAAATAACATCGAGTCAGTTAACCCTCACATTATGATCCAATTCCTGACTCGTTCATAAAAACACTACTGGCACATGTTTTGGAGAGGAAACTATCGGAGTGGATGATCTAGGGACATAAATAACTCATAATAAATAATATCAACAGAAGCGATGAATCATAAGCAGTGGATACCTAAGCTTCATCAACAAAATAGAATCATATGCCTTCCTTGAAAGTGTTACGGAGTCACTTTTCACATGTTTCAGATCCTGTGAATCATTGAAATTTGACAGTCACGATTAAGCTAGCAAGCCATATCTACCTTATGGTTGAGATGCATGCCATGCTGATTATGATTCCATACCTTCAGTGAGCACCATATATCCGTCAAAGCGAAGTTTGCAAGTTTCACTTGTATCAGAAAATTAAATATCTGAGAATATATTCTCAATGATCCAGAGGTCAATACAATGTTTGCAGGCCAATCTACTCTGTAACCCAAACCAAGAAATTCAAACGAACTGACTCCTGCAAATTGTGCCAGAATTACAAGATGCATAAAACCACAGACGTTCTTCAGCATAAAGTCAAAAGCATTAATGAATCAATAAAAAATAATGTTACCACTAAAGGAGGATGTGCCCTGTTGTTTCGTAAACACAAATAACCTGTCCTTAAATAAGTCTCTTTCACATGATGATCTTTGGATAGATGATTCTAACAACCCTTGAATCTGGGGAATTCTCTTTTCACCTTCTTCACGACACCATTTCTATATAGTGTATATAAAATTCAGGATAAGCCAGGCTATTAAGCTACTGACAGAAAAGCTTATTAGTAAGGGAAAGAGGAAAGAAACTTAACATGATGCCAGAGAGACATGATGAATATATCAGCCCAGTCTGCAACTCCCATAAGATGATACCTTCGCAGTGCCGTTACATGCTCTTGAAGACAGAAACCCTCTTTGAGAAGTTTAATTGTCAACTTGCTAATATACTTATATCTATATGTGGTTAAGGTAACTCATTTCTTGAAAAGCAATATCTACCGAGTAACCAGAAAACACTAAAGTAACAATAACCAGAATTAAAACTAGTAAGGAGAATAAAAAAAGATATTGAGAAACAATAAGGATACTGAAGCTTAATTTCTTGTAGCAAGCACTTCTCAATTATGAAGGCAATTGGCATCTCAAATATGTCTTCCACAGTTTGCATCTGACATTTAGCATCCAGATCAATAGATGTGCTATAATTAGATAGCTGTTTTTCCCAGCCACTTCCACCAGACGCACCGACTAAGCATTGACTCGGACCAACATCACTTACTTTGCTAGATGACATATTGCACTGGCTGCCATTCTTGATATCCTTTTCACAATTATCTTTTTTATGATTGTAAGAGGCTACTACGTCTATAGGAACAGCATAAGAGTCCATAGAGTGTTTCAATGCAGACCCATTTCTACGACTCAATTGGGTGTCATTTTTGTCAGCAAGTCCCTTGAAAGGATTTTCTACATTTGAAAAGTCAAATGAAGAAAAACTACCTCGGTTATACATGAAAACATCCTCCGTATACTTGCACAAAGTATGAAGATAATCACTCTTTCCTAACACTGGGTTCTTACTAAGAAATTTTTCGGTTTTTTCAACTTCCATGATTTTGATGCAATTTCATCCCCACCTGTGCCATTTTGTATAGCAACATCTTCTTTTAGATAGCTTTCACTTAGTGTCATTCTGTTTAAAGCTTTATCCGGAGTTAAAGGGATGTCATCTTTCCCGTCCAAGAGATGAGAACTCTTCACAGTTTTAAAAAATGGCGCACATACATCCGACTGTTTACTGTTTTCTTGGCTCATTGAAAGCCATGACCAAGTGGGATCCCCCAATGACTTTGCCCTGCTACATAAATTTGTTTCCATATCTTTATCAAAATGAAGATGTGCAGTATCCAACTCGTCTGTACTGCAATATTCTGGCTTCTGTCTCGCCACATCAACACATGAGTTCACATTCAGGGAAGACATCCCAAATGAACCTTCAGTGGGTATAACTGAAGAAAACCTAATAGAAGATAAAAATGTTTGCCCTTGGTCTAGATGATTACTTGGTGTCTCAAGAAACTGTTCAGGCTCACTATCATCATCATAACAGCTAGAAGAAGACCAGTCTGAGGCATCGACCCGATCACTAAACTCGTCACTTGAGCTACAAGGCCCTGATACCTGTTTCCCAGTGACCCTAATAACAACCAGAAACAAATTGTTATTTTTATGAGGAACGGAAGTATTGATCAAATGGGGAGATCATAAACAGTTCTAAAGATAAACTCATACAGGGTCAGTGGAAGAGAGACACTAAACAATAAGTTTGTGCTTTTTATAAGAATGTTTTCAACTGTAGCTCAGGAGTTGTGGTTTGAAAGATATAAAGCATACATGTTGAGGTCCATTTTGTATGCGGATGAGAGGTCATCGCACACATCAACTGAAGTTTGTATTGTGTGGGACCTACTATACACAGATACACCATGAGGGACGAATACCTGAGACGAGAACAAACAGAGATGTAATTCTTATAAGTGTTTCGCATTGAGGGGAATAATATGAAACACAAGTCGGTATGCTACCTGGTCATAACTCACATGCTGTTTTGCAGAAAACTTGTCAAGTTTTGCCAGCAACAATTCATAAAATTTGTTCCTTTTATTCACCATGGCCTTCAAATCTTCCATTTTGAAAATAAGTACAGATGCGAAGGATGGAGGATCACTTGTAAAACATGGCACAATCTCATCATAAGCAGAACCACTAACACTTAAACCGCAAAATTCCAACATTCTTTTAGCAACTTGGAGTTGCTGACCAGCTCTGAATAAGGGAGTTGATATTGCGCTAAGGAAACATGGGACAGTGACTTTTTCTCTCTCCTGGAGTAAGTTTCACATGTTGAGAACCAATAAGAGATATTGGTATGTTAAGCATTAAATAAGTGCTTGATGATAAATATACAAGTGGGCTTTCCCCTTCTCGGATTCAATAGAGAAAAATGCATGAAAAAAGAGAAGACTGGAGGTTGAATGGAAAAGTAGCTTACCCTTACAGATGCCAATGGCATATCGGTAAAGATTCCAACTGTGCCAGGAGAAAGTGATGTGGTGTTCTCTACACACTCTACAATGAACTCTTTATAAGGATCACTGATCTCAGCTTCAAAAATCCATTGCCTAATAAATCTAAAATATGGTTCAAATGATTTCTGAAATAGAAACTTGAATAATGAAGCATGAGCTGGCTCTGCAACCTACAAATGGGAGAAATGTTGGTATCGATATTATGCCATCAGAAAAAACATTACCATAAAAGAACACAATCTGAATTCGACAACGTTCTAAAGAAGAAAATAAAATCAAAATTATATCTTATGGAAATATTTAGACTAACCTCTAATTGTGAATACAGATACGAAAGAAGACATGCTCCCCTCGGGAAGTGACTGAATCCAACTGTGACTCTTTCTAATGCATCACTGAGACATAACGAATCCAGGTCTTCTTCAAACATCTGTATCTTACAGATACTTGCTAGTGACAGGATCTGATTGCGCAATTCTGCCGTGTGGAGGTAAACCTCTAACAAAGTAATTTCATTGTGAACAACACTTTTAAGACAACCTGCTCCAAATGACACCCCATTATCTTCCCTCGCAACCTTTCCTGAACGTCTGAATGCTACAGAGGCACAAATAGTCTCTAGCGCCCCAATGTAACCACCTAAAACCTTCCCTACAGCAACCGCAAATGCTTGATTCACAAGACTACCACGCATCTGATTTTCCCCTTCATCATCAATCCCATCTCTACCACTCCACTTCAAATCCGTAAAATAACTGACAAACTTGTAAAGAAGAAACACCAACGAACCAGCACGACCAACGTCTAATAATATCTTCCCCAATGCATGAGTGCTCGTAGCACGATTCCACAGACTCGGTATCTGATGAAATGTTCTATCCGCCGACTCCGAGCAGAAAGTCTCCGAAAGCTTCTCAATACTCAAAATGGCTGATTCTGAACCTTGAAGCGCATTTAAAGCCAGTCTCACCACACTTGATTCCTGCAAAAACTCATAACAATACAAAGTCACTAAACGTGTTTTAACAAAATCGAAGAGAAGAAAAAAGAAGCATTAACTTACAGAAACAGCAGAAGAGGTGTTGTATAAATGTTTGACTCGCGTTGACTTGTTATCTCCAGTCGCACTAGCGGTTCCACTTTCTGAAGGTATAGTCTCCCAAGGTTTAGGAGGAAGCCATGGATCCTCCGGCTTGAGATCTCGAAATAGCGCTGCGAAGTTCGCATCGACCGCCATTCCACCAAATTCAAAATTTCTAGGGTTTTTTCTTATCCTCACTTCCAATCTATTCTGCTTCTGAATCTCACTCTCACGTTCCTATTATCTTCAAGACTATTAACGAAACCCGATCGCCAATTTTGGTGGAGAGAGGCTTCGCGGAGTGATCGGAAAGCTATCGTCGGGGCTGAACATGGGAGGATCTCCGGTGAGCGCTAGTGATATTTGGGCCAACTTTCTCCACGGCCCAAAAACAAGCCACATTTACAGTCCACTTAATTCTACAATATACTTAAACGACGCCGTTTCGATTCTTCAAAACAACAAGGTAGCTAAGAGTAAGATTTGTTATTTAAACTAAATGATTTATTTTCTAAAATATTTTAATATTTAATTATTGTGAAGAAAGATGTGAGGCAAAATGAAAGGAATGAGTAAATAAAAAGGCTAAACAAAGAATATAAGAAGAGTGTACTCAAAGCAGCAATTCAGCATATTTACATGTCTGTATTTGTATCACTATATAAAAGCTTCAGCTTTGTCATGGCTTTACAGAATCAGAGATATCCAAAGAACTTCAGGTTTCTGAAAAATGGCATCGACTCCACGGAAGGCGATCGAGTATACGGAGCCTCATGTGGAGTGGATCGACTCCGAAACAGTTCATATGCTTGTCTCAGGTAAGAATAGGGACAATGCAAATATATTTGTATGAGTTTTGTGACCTTGGGATGTTTATGGTTTTGGTGTTTTTGAAGGGTTTAAGAGGGAGGAACTGAGGGTGCAAGTGACGTCATCAGGGAAGCTGAAGATCAGTGGAGAAAGAGTGGTGGATGGTGGGAGGGTGAGCAGGTTTGAGAAGGAGATTCTTATACCGGATGATTGTGATGTGAGTGGTATTACTGCTAAGTATGAGAGTGAGATATTGCAAATCCGGTTGCCTAAGAGTACCACCGCCGCGTCGGTGGCTGATCGTAAACATTCCCATGAGCCTCAGCCTCAGTTGCCAAATGATAAAAGTTACCACGAGACTCAGCTGCCTGAAAAACATTCTCATGAAACTCAGCCACAACCTCAGCTGCCCAATGAGAAAGGTACCCATGAGACTCGACTGCCCGAGAAATATTCTCATGATACTCAGCTGCCCGAGAAACATTCTCACGACACTTGGCTGCCCGGGAAACATTCTCACTTGGCTGCCCGAAAAACATTCTCATGAGACCCAGCATCAGATGCATCTGCCCGTTGATAAAAGTTCCCATGAGCGAGATTACCAAGAGGCTAGAACTCAGCTGCCCGAGAAACATTCTCATGAGACTCAGCATCAGATGCATCTGCCCAGTGATCAAAGTTCCCATGAGAGGTTTCCAAGAGGCTAGAACTCAGCTGGCCAATAAGCAGCGACCAAATGATACAGCTGCAGCTGGAGCTGGTAAGCACAATGTAGCTCAACGGTTGCGTGAGGCTGAAGCAACTACGAGCGATAGGAGCAGACCAGACAGCAAATATGATGGGATGAGGGCTGGACAGGTTGAGATAGCGCTGGAGAGGAAGACCAAAGTGACAATTGTTCTAACTGTTGTGGGAGCCCTGATCGTCGGGTACTTGTCTGGAAGATTGGATCAGGCAGTTAGAGATGGTTGGACAATAGTTCAGAATCGCTCATAAAAGACGGCATAAGGCGATGGCAACTCTGTGAACCTGCCTGATCTGAGAACTCCAAATATCCTGTAAACAAGAACTTGGGAATTATTAATCTGTATATAAGTCTTTCTAAAAATAAGGGTGCAGCCTAATTTCCAGAAAAGCTTGTAAACACATAATTATGATGAAGACTGTGAATGAGAACTCGATTAAGATATTACAGTTGTGAGCTATAAGAATTCGATTAGCTGACATACAATATAAGAACAAGCAATGCTCTAAATCGAGCTTTATAGATATATCTACCCAGCATAAAACAATCATAAATGATAACTTAAAGAACACGGTACTTATTAAGAAAATATCATTTTACAGCAAACGATTTCAATATCAGATGTTCTAGTTCTAGCCACAAGTAAAATGTTTCAATTCAACAATTTACAAGGAACCTTCGCGAGTCTGTAAAATAATCTCTCCGATGTATCCACTTGTTGACGTGTACAACATTGATGTACCAAGATCTGTAGAGTGCATAAATACGGACTGCGCTG
This sequence comes from Sedum album, assembly GCA_006409495.1. Lineage (NCBI taxonomy): Eukaryota > Viridiplantae > Streptophyta > Magnoliopsida > Saxifragales > Crassulaceae > Sedum > Sedum album. The sequence goes on from QZGG01000407.1 coordinate 78,883, forward strand.
TGTAAAAAGAAAGCATGCAGTTCCAGTGTTCTTTATAACTCCAAGTACATGAGAAGCTTATTATCTTCAGGAGGTTGAGAAGAGGGAGTCTGAAAAAACTGCGCAATAAATCACAAACTTCAGCAACTGGCATCGAGAGCAAAGACAGTACAAAAGATTCAGAAGACTGTAAGTGTGCCAAAATCATGCTGCTAAAGACTTAATGGGTGCCAAAATCCTAGTCAGAACACAGAAGATCATACCATTTGCAGTATTCAGAACAAAATCGGTGGGAACCTTACATACAGGAAAGACTTACCTTCAACCCACACTTTCTATACAGTTCCTGAGCAGGAGTGTTATCAGCATTTACATGAGCAAACAACATTTTCATTCCTGTTTGATAAACCAAGAAGAGAAAGAGGTTAGGCGTTAGCGACACTGATCAGTAAGTGAACCTATAATTATAGAATAAAAGCATGTCCTTCTAGTATTTTACCGGTGAACCTGGCTATATCTGCGGCTAAGAAAAGCATATTGGTTGCTATTCGCTGCCGTCTTGCATATTTAGACACACAGACATTTGAAATGTATGCATACTTATGCGCATCAAATGGTTTTGGAGCAGCGAAAAGGGAAGTTGATCTTTTAATTTCCTGCACAAAATACACAGCAATGTTACACATAATCCATGTACAACTTTTCCCCGAAGTATAGCGTATGGTAGTTGGGTGTACCCCTGGATAGGTTTCTCCACTGAAATACTGGCGAATGCTGATGTCAAGGGTCCCCATGATACTTTTCATGACTGTCCTCCTGACATTTTTGTCCTCCTTTTTTACCTGAATATTTAAATATAACACAATGTTTCAAGTATGCAAAACGATTTTGTTTCCCAAGTACCTACGACTATCTTTCTAGATCTAGTAGTCGAGTCTAAAGGAAGCTGGTATAACAGGAATGAGTTGATAATTACAGCGACCAAGCAGAAACTCTTCAGTGAGTTACCCTCCTGCACAGAACACCGTCTTTTCAACTTATAAAACTCCTGCACAAAAACAAATCATATGAAGTAGCTTTGCAAGTACAAGAAACTAGAAAGCCATCAGTATCGAGTAGAAAACCTTGAAAAACTGACAAAGGCTTGGTCTACGTACACCTAACTGGATGAAAAATCTATTAGCGCTTCAATGGAATTAATTATTTTTTTACAGATACCTTCTCCTTTCACCGTTTTTTATTAGTTAGCAACTCTTATTTTGGAAAACTTACTTGTTCAGCAAACTTCCGCTTGTGAATATCAGCATTCCTGTAAAGTAACAAGGATATGTTTCAATTCAACATTGATTATTTTGTGCAGAATAACTAGTTTCTACAAGAACTAACGTTAATATTTGTGATGTAATGTAAGTATGAAATAACCTCATGCAAGGTAGAGTTTCCCAGTGTGCCTCTGTCCGCAACCAAGCTGCAGTCTGCCAAGCATCATCACATCAAGTGATCAAACACACTGTAAAATCTACATTACTAGATGTCATGGAAGACTTGTAAGCAGCAGTTTCCTCCTGCAGCTATGCAAATACAATACACTGAAAGAACGAAACTCTCACCCAGTATTCTTCATCCAACACGACTTCACGAGCAATGAATTGACCAAAGTCCCTTCTTTGCAAGCCACAACATTCTTGTTCACTGAGTTGTAACCTGTTGAAAGAGAGCTCAGGCAGGCTTGAGCTGACTCCATCATTTATTGCAAACTGTCTATTAGCTTGGCTATTATCTACATGGACTGAAAGATTTTTCTGAATTGGGGATGCTAAGGGAACAGTCTCTCTGCACCAAAAAATTAACCCACACATTAAAGAAACATTCAATATCTATAAATTCAGAGGCAATAATTAGTCTTGAAAGTCAACACTGCACGTAGCTCCCATTCTGATTTTCGTACACCAATTACCATCAGTTAAAAGGCCAAAAATGATCGGAAACTAAAGAACCAAACCATTCCACAATCAGCGCGGCGTCAATAACTTGAGTTCACAACACTTTAAACTAAAAGTTCCACATGATATAGTATTCGTCACTCGTCAGCAATGTGTCACACTTAAATAACTCTTAAAGACTTTGAGTGCATCCCACTACAACCAGAGCATGACTGCATATTGTAACACTCAGTGGATGCCTCACTGAATTACCAAGTACCAGTTGAATCAAAGAACAATTCTTAAAGCATATAAGCCATAAAGAAACTATCACATTGAACTGCAAAATCAACCTTATAATTCTCAACTTAGATTCTTTCACACTAAAACAAATAACAAGATTACAACCAAAATTCAAAAACTCCACAAGCATCTCAAATCAAATGCACAAACACAACCCAAAAAGAAATTTTTATTGAAAGAGTTATCATCAAATTCATCATACCCATTAGATACTCTGATCGACAACCATCTAGCATCCTCAGCAACAATCCGATTCACTTGCTGAACCAACCTAACCCTAAACTGAGGCACAAAAGCATTAACCACCTTCTGAACATCCATTCCTCAACTACCCACAAACTGGAAAGTATCAACTTTATCTGAATCTCTCAACTCCGCAACTCCAAAATCGGACAAGATTCTGAATTTGGGGGTTAAGATTGGATTTAAGATCAGCTGTCATCGAATGGATAAAGTTTTGGATTTGTTAACGACAAAAACAGATGGGTTTGACGGTTTGGGATTTGGGATTATCTGAGATATTTTTCTTCTTCTGATTTTTCCGTACAATGGAAATTAGGGCTAGGAATGAAATTTGGTCGACGGCGAATCGGAGAAACCTCGCCCCGAAAAGATCCAATTATTACAATCAAACCCCTTAAGTATACTAAATCACCATAATACTCCCTGAGTTATTAAAATAATCAAGTGCCATGTTAGACTTAAGTACTTTGCGTTGACCGAGACCTAATCTACTACGACGCGGATCACGGTGCACTTGCAAAGCAATATAAATACTCACAGCGTTACATTTCAGGCATTCATTTTCAGATATTTATATTTTCTTCAGAAAATCATTTTGAAATTTCTCAGGATCGAAATCGAAAATGGCCGATCAGCTCACCGACGACCAGATCTCGGAGTTCAAGGAAGCCTTCAGCCTCTTTGACAAGGACGGCGATGGTACGATCTCCTCACGCTTTTTTTAAAAAAAAATTTGTAGATTTTATTTTGAATTTTGTGCGTTTTGATCTATTTAGATTCGTTTTGTAGATCTGGATTTTCCATCGGATTTGTTAGATGCGTTTCGCTGGATTTTGTTGTTTTTTTATGAATTTTTATTAATTTATAATTTTGTTTGGGATTAATCTGATGATATGGTGTTTATTATGCTTGAGTTTGGGTGTTTGACTTTTTATATGAAGTGGGTTTTTATGTGATGGTGGTTTGATTGGAATCTGAGGATCTTGAATGGCAGAAAGTTGGATCTGTGTTTGTATTTTAAATTGTTATCATATGATTGTTGTTGGTGCCGGCTGCAATGTGTGTTGGCAAATGGCAGTTGCCCTTGTAATTACTCACGCATATAGAGGCTGGTTTGAAAAGCTTCGTATTTTGTTTGGCGAGTATTACTTCTGGTAAGTCATTTGTGTTATGATGTAATATATGGGTTGAGAAGCGGCTAATGGCTGTATTCTAGGTTCTAACCAACATATTGTGGAAATATATGCTGTGGTTAGAAATTTTTTATTCTTGGAAAAGCGTCATATTTGTCAAAGGCAGCAAGTTCTTTTTACGTTTTATGATCGTTTGTGTTTTATCTAATATTGATGCTGCATTTTTGTCAGATTTATCTGTGGTGGTAGTTTTTTTGTGTGTAAGAATGTCTGTATGGTGTCATGATAAATTTAGCTACTTCATGATGCAGTTAATTGCAGAGTCGCTGAAACTCTCAATGTGATACTATCAGCCACAAAAAAATATCATACCACTAAATAGGGTTTGATGTGAACTATATTGTCATTAGGCCAACTTTGTTATGCATGTTATGTTTTCCTTGGTAGAATGCTTGGAATTTGTTCAACATGCTAGTGTTTACCATTTTGTCATACCAATTACCAAACTCCTTAACCTCAATAAGTTTTAGGTACATTTTTTGAAGATTGAAAATAGCCCATTGTGATGTATTAAAGTTGACTTTATTAACTGCAAACATATTTTGCAGGTTGCATCACTACCAAGGAGCTCGGGACTGTGATGAGGTCACTTGGCCAGAACCCTACTGAAGCTGAACTTCAGGACATGATCAATGAAGTTGATGCTGATGGAAACGGGACAATTGACTTCCCCGAGTTCCTCAACCTAATGGCCAGGAAAATGAAAGACACAGACTCTGAAGAAGAACTCAAGGAAGCTTTCAGAGTCTTTGACAAGGATCAGAATGGCTTCATCTCTGCTGCTGAACTTCGCCATGTCATGACAAACCTGGGTGAGAAGCTCACTGATGAGGAAGTTGATGAGATGATCCGTGAAGCTGATGTTGATGGTGATGGCCAAATCAACTATGAGGAGTTTGTTAAAGTCATGATGGCTAAGTGAACACATCTTGTCAACAACAATTATCTATTCATATTACGCATTTTCAAAATGTAAAAGACTCTATGCTAAATCACTGGACTCAATGGATATGCTAACTCGTCCTTCTTGTAATGTTTCTCTTTCAGTGTTCACCACCCAAGAACTTCCCATTTACCTGCATCATGAATTCTTTGAATGATGAGAATGTTACTGATTGAAACTTCTTCACTTGTTCAGTAACAAGTTTCAAACAAGTGTACATCTTCTTAAACCTCTCGAGTCTTTACTGTTCCAAGGAATGTGGCTTCAAAATTGCAAGCTGAGATTTTTATGATTTTGTAACCATTTTTTTGACACAAAAACACGTTTTCGTTTACACAAAAAAATCTGAAAATATCTAACTAGATTTAGGGTTTCAAAACATTCATATAAATTTAAAGTTTAAGTCTTTCGTTTTTGTCTTCCACTCTTTCCGACCCCGCCGAACTTATTCCTACCTGCCTTTTGCCGCCAGCTTTTTCAATTCTCAAGTCAGGCAATCTTTCTACTTCCACACTCGCAATGGGAGAACTTCGAGATGCTAACACGCGAGTCTGGCCTTAAATCCCTCGATGACTTCCTCGCCGGAAAAGCCTACATATCTGGGTAATTCAGCTGCTTTAACTCGATCTATGTATTTTAAGCTTTTAGACTCGATTAAAGTCAATCTGATTGATGTAATTTGTTTGGATTGTGTTTTGTTGATCTGGGTGTTGGAAAGTTTTCATCTTGTTGTTGATTTTGGGGTTTCAGTGATGGATTGACAACGGACGATATCAAGGTGTTTGCAGCTGTTTCAGAGAAGCCTGGTGGTGAATTTCCAAATGCTGGAAAGTGGTATGATATTGTGGAATCTCAGCTTGCTGCAAGGTGAGTTTTGATTTTAAAGTTTTGATTTTAATGAGATTGTTTTCCTGGATTTTTGCTTTTGGAGTGAAGTTTTTTGGTTTGTAATTTGATGTTGGATTGGTGGCATTTGTTTCTGTTGATGATTTGATGATTTTTAATGGTTTAGATTGGGAACATTTGATGATTGTATGATTGGGTTTTGTTGATTTTTTGTAGCTTCCCTGGGAAAGCTTTGGGAGTGAAAATTGGTGGATCAGCTGTTGCGGCTGATGCTACTGTGGTTGAAGCTGTTACTCAAGTATGAGTTTTCTGTTTGGATTGTGTTTTATTTTGTTGGTGTTGTGATAGTAGTGTTATAGTTGCTGTCCTGGAGTTATGATGTGTTATATATAGGCTGCAGAGGCTGATGATGATGACCTGGATCTCTTTGGTGATGAGACTGAAGAGGACAAGAAGGCCGCGGAGGAGAGGGAGGCTGCTGTCAAGGCCTCATCCAAGAAGAAGGAGAGTAAGTCTCATTTCTTGGTTTACTTCTATTGGGTACACTGTGTATTCAGTCAGACTATTGATGTAGCGGTTTTTCGGTAGTTAATTGCATTGGAAGTTTGAGTTAACATTTTTGTGCCCTTGAGCACGTAATGACAAAAAATTGCATAAAACATTAGAATTAGAGATGATGAGTCATTTGAGTTTAATTCAGCTCTGAAGATGATTGTTCAACGCATCCCGATTCTTGTAATTCTGAAGTTATACTCTTTGCCTTTTGGCTTTAGGTGGAAAGTCATCAGTTCTTTTGGATGTCAAACCATGGGATGATGAGACTGACATGAAAAAGTTGGAAGAAATTGTCCGTAGCATTGAGATGCCTGGTCTACTCTGGGGCGCATGTAAGTGTTGTCTGTATTGTACCTTTCTGTTCAAACCAAATTGAAGCTAGTCGAGTTTAGTTATGGTATGTTGTGGTTCTCAACCTTCTTCATTCCGTCTTTCAGCTAAATTGGTTCCCGTCGGATATGGAATCAAGAAGATGACCATCATGATGACAATCGTGGATGACCTTGTCTCGGTGGACAACATCATTGAAGACTACTTGACTGTTGAACCTGCCAATGAGTACATCCAGAGTTGTGACATTCTGGCCTTCAACAAGATCTAAGAATATAAAAGTTTGAATTCGTTGTCTCAACTTTTGCTATAATGTTTTGAGGTACTCGGTGAAGCTATGATATCAACTTGGCCTAGCCAATTTGCTTTAATATCAAATTTTCATCAAGTCAACTGTATTGGAGCTCAATATATGAGCCTGTATTGAATTGGCTAACACCAAAATAAAACCATATCAAAAAAAAAGCTCGATAATGTAATGTTGAAGGCCGGCCATCAAGAATTGTGACTTTAACAACAATGAGCATGACGGGAGTTTTGAGTAGTACCAGATATTGACCGCTTTCTCTTTCTAAAACCTCTCCATCCGTCTCGTTCTAACTTCTTCAACCGACCTCCTCCGATTCTGCGTCTCTCTTGCAGAAGGGATGTTTCTGGTCTGGTGAACGTTGCGAGCTTGGTTGCTGCCTTTGGGTAGCTTGGTTTGGTGGCAGCCAGTGGGGTTGTCGCTATTAGGGTTCTCGCCGGTCAGCTGCGTCCGCAGCTCTTGGTTTGGTGGCTGCCGGTGGAGTTGTTGCTGGTGGGGTTGTCTCAGGTCTGTTGGATTGGCTTCGACCTAGTGCTGCCTGCCGGTGATGTTTTCTCGAGCTCGGTGCGACGGCTGCCTCTCAGGTGCTTCGTTTCGTGGCTCGTGTCGGACGGCTTGCTGGTGGAGCTCTGCCTTCTTGGTCGGCGCTCTGCTCAGTTTGGTTGGATTGTGCTGCTGGAGCTTCGTGCTGCTGTGGTTGTTGCCGTTGTGATTTGGTTGTTTGGGTTGTTGGTGGTGGTCGGGGTCGTTTGCTGCTCAGCCTCGTTTTGGTGGCATGGTTGTCCTTGCCGTCCTCAGCCCTTGCGGCGTCGTTTGTTGCTCTGTCCTCCTGAATTGCCACGTGTCTTCCATAGCCACGTGGCACACTGTGCTATCTCCTGGTATGCTGCTGCGTGTTCTCACTGTGTCTTCCATACCCACGTGACACGCTGTCCTATCTCCTGTTACGCTGTGTTGTTGTGTTGTCTCCTGTTATGCTGTGTGAATCATGCTCATTTGAGATCCTTAATTTTGAGTGAGACCCTGAGACCCCAATCATGGCCGTTGATTGAGTTTGCTTTTAGGGTCCAGATTGTGCCACGTGGAGGTGAGAGAACAAAAGTAATAATTTCTCTCACCTCCGATTTTTGAAATTCTCTAATCTCCACGTGGCACAATCTGGATCCCAAAAGCAAACCCAATCAACGGCCATGATTGGGGTCTCAGAGTCTCACCCAATAGTAAGAGTCTCAAAAGAGCATTACTCTATGCTGTGTTGCTATGTTTTTATGAGGGTCAGCAAGTGGCTTATCTTGTACAAGTCAAAAGTAGTAGCAAGCTGGATACAAGATTGGAACGTTTATGGACCGTTCTGTAAAGCTGCTGATTTTTCTGGTACTGAGGCGAAGCATCTTGTTCACACTATGCTTTATTTTATTTTATTTTATTTTGTGTTCGAAGTTTTCATTCGTTTGTCGATTGGGAGTAAGTCCTCTTTATGTACCTTCTGAATTTTAATACTCTTTCAATCAAAAAGAAAAGAATTGTGACTTTAACATTTGTTTAATATTACTTAGTACTTACAGTCCATAAGTAGTTAAAATATTTTTTTATTGAAAAGGGCAGTAGCCCAAAGAGTAGTACGAACACTTAAAAAGCTAAATAAAATTTAGGTTGACTCTAAATAACAGAAAGATACGATACTAATGATAAGAGTTAAATTGAATGAGTTGTGACGTGGCTGAATGCAATCAGGTGCCTGCCGAGTTGGCTGGTGCAAGAAAAACAGCATTCCACCACCCACAAACATTCTTCTTGTAAGTTGTCGAAAGGCTTGACTTGTATTTTGAATGCAAATAGCAGGCAACCGAGAAGAAGCATTTGGAAGAAGGCACACACAAATTAGAGCTGCCAGTGTCGAATATGACGGCGAACTTCTGAGGGGGTGTGCCGATACCTATTTCCCCAAAGTATTGAGCATTCATATAGTTTTTCAGAGAGACGATATCAACGTCCTCGTCTCCAGCATTTCCTTGGAAACCAAACTTCCTGATTGAAGATCTAACAGACCCTTGATCCTTGGAATCAATCTAAGTAATTTTATCTAACGGTCTCTTTTTAAGTAAACAACAAACAAGAAAAAAGAACGAAGAGAACACAAAAAAGAACTAAGAATAACAAACAAAATGACACTCCCCCTATCAAGATCTAAGAGAGGATGGAGTGAAACACTCCAAATTCCAAAAATACTCTCCGCCTTTCGGCGAGAGAGAAAGCAGAATGACTAGTCATAAGTAGTTAAAATGTTGATCGAACTAGTTTTGGATTTCACTGTCTGAAATGGTGCAATGCAGATGGTAAGATTTAAGGCTAGAACTATGAACAATGATGTAATAACAATAGGCAAACATCAAATTTAAAACACAAAATCCATTTTTTCTTAACTTTCATAATTGTTTATTTCATACACCCCTGTGACCTTCATACACAGAATGTGAAGAAGCAAACTGAGGCAGCAAGCTAAACATATCATTTTCTATGAATGGGGAAGACCAGTCATTCATTGACGACATGTTCACCGCTTCTCCACCTGTTGTTGTAGGAATTGTCATGCCTCCTACCCCAGAACCATTATTTCCATTAGATGAGCCAGGTCTAGGTACTGTCATTCCATTCCATGACTCCATATGTGGATTTCCGTTTATTGGGAAGGATGGAGACATACCTAAACCACTAGACCAAAGAGAACCCTCCATTGGTGGGGATAAGGGTAGTGAGCTATTCCTGTTCAACGACCAGTCTATGTTGGCGTAATCAATCTGCTTCATTTCAAACCCATTCAGCCAATCCACATGAGAAGATGAACCTGATGGTATATTCGGTGCGATTGTGCCAGGAAACAATCCAAGAGAGGAAGCTGGGGTGAGAGTTGAAGACGTTGCCAATTTACTCAGTGTGCCATTGGTTTTTGCATGCCTTAAAGTATCCAAGGGATTGCTGCCTGGGAGAGCCTGCTGCTGATGTTGATACATAAACTGCTGCTGCTGCTGCTGCTGAAATAACTGGTTAGGGCTTATAGTGTTAGCATTAAAGCTTCTCGTACTTGGCATTTGGGCAACAACTGCATTACCAGCAAAATCAGATCCCCCAATAGGATGCCAACTTGGCATTGTAGTATGAGTAGAAGTTGCTATGCTTGTCACAACAAATGGCTTTGAACTGTGAGGTTGGGGCTGCTGACGCTGCATCATAGTTACTGGCTCTCTTACTGCTCCCCCTATTTGTTGGATATTTCTAGATTCACCTCCAGGTCCAGCAAATCGCACTTCAGCATTAGGTGGCCTAGGGGAAACCTGAACAGGAGAAACAATTGGACTTGTGACTTGGGAGTTAGTTCCTGGAACTGGCCACCTTTTCTCACCGACAGGAGATACAATTTGTTGTGATTTTGACCAGTCCACTTGCTGCGATGCTCTCTTCTGTTGAACTTGGACGACATTTTTGCTGTTATCGGATAACATTCCAGTAGTAGCCGGTGTTCTTGTGTAGTTAAAGTCTTTTTCATCTCTCACTCGAGATGACATACTTGTAGATGAGTTAGGCCTTGGTGGGGCCTTTGCAGGGTATTGATTAGTAGCGGGTAATTGCTTAACACCATTAATAGCTGGAATTGGAGGATCGCCAGTTTCTTCAGGCTTTGGTGGAACAGTGGGGGGCTCCTGCTTCTGAGTTTTTAAAGTTTCAGCAGCCTTATCAATGTCACCCTCACATGCACAACAGCTCTCTCCACTTCCTGCTTTGTGCATTTATACCTGGTCTCTAACTCTTCAATTCGTGCAAGCTCTTCTGATATGTCAATTTTTAAATTACTACTGGCACCAAACTTTTGATCCCTTTGTTTGTCTTTCTCTGATTCCTCGCTCCTTCATCAATGAGCCATGCAACTGATTGATCAACTTTCCCTTCATTCAATATAAGAGCCATGGTTGACCGTTCTGCGGAAAAGCCCATCGCCACAAGCTGCTGAGATAAATATTCCAGCTTTCTAGACATAAGATAACCACCGCACTTTTCATGCAATTCCTGTGCGCGCCTCTCCTTTTGTCTTGGTGTTTCCTTTCATTCTTCTGACGGATTTTTTCACGCTTGTCATTCTCAGTCCCTATTACTGATTCCTGTCGTATAGATTGACTAATTATTTTTTCTTTATGTTCCTCTGACTCGCCTGACCAGCTACCGTTATTAGAGACAGCATCAAACTCTCCTCCAGGACCAAAAGAATTTCCGTTAAGCTCGTTTTCATCTATGCTGCGGAATCGACCATTGGCCAGAACAGATGAGGCAAATGATGAAGTTTCTAATTCAAGGGCATGGAATGACCCATGAAGAGGATTGTACGCACTTGATGGGACACCACTACCATTAGAAGATCCAGTTAACTTTCCAGAAGCCTTTGTAGGTTCTTTGCTCGTCTTCTTATCATTTAACTTAGATTTGTTAGCCGATGACATCTTCCTGGATGCGCTGCGATTCACTGAAAGAAACTTCAATGGTTAATAATATATAGAATACAATAGCAGCAGAGAGTGAAGGAGACCACATATCAAGTTCACGTCATATAAGGACAAGACACCAGAAGGGAACCAAATGCCGTTATTAATTACTGAAACTCCAATAAACAGATTAATGCACCTTTCAACAAATATGTTTGCAACATGTAACATATCCCAATAAAACATTCAAGTTCACTCATAGTTGAGTCAGAAGACTTGCCCTGATGACACCTCAATGCATAATCAACCCCCAGCTGATCAAATTGAAAGCATGCACAATTCTTTGACATTGAAGCTCACATTAAACTCTCATGGCCATTCAATCATACTGGGGCTCATTTTTAAAATTGACTAACAGATTCAACCGCAATCTGAGTGCATTGGCGACGGAAAGAGAGTTATCAGCACTGACACACTGCAACCAATCTAGACCCTTGCTGAGCCGACTAAATAATTCCTACCCGTCATACGCCACAAGATATCTAATTCCCAAATAAATTAATGCAAAGGACTTTAAATTACCGAGATTGTATCCCGTTCTCGATATTTGACATAAATAAATCATGTATCCTATTTTCAGATAATGATATAAATTTCAATGGACACCGAACTAAGAGGATCAAAATACATCATTCAAATACAACAAACAAGCCTCCTGAAACCAATAAGTAGAATGTGTTTACAAACATCGAAACGCATCACCCACTCTTTACATATAACACATGGATAATCACAACATGTCTTCAAAAGGATCCAAAATAATTTACCCTCCGAATCAATAAAATTTGGATCAAAAACATATTTCGTTGAAGAATACTTCCAGCATTTATAATAGACTTCTCTCCCCAAATATAATACAACAAAAGAACAGTCTCCCTACAGTTCTTACCGTAACTTTTTAAAGTAGATTTTAATTTATATCTGATGCTAGTATATCAAGAGCACGGGAATCACATCTATAAGCATCATTCTGCTCATCACCTTGAGTATTCCAAAGAGATCATAATAAGAGATAATTTTCTATTCGAACATCAAATGAATTTATCCTAAATACATAATCTATCAAGTATCAAATACACATCAATAAAAAGGAGCGCACAAACACAGTCTATTCTGATAGACCACAATCCCACCACATCATTGAAAGAAACAAATGAGTTACAGATATAACTTATTCCACTCTTCTAAAGACAAACAGCTAAAATTCGGAACATCATTTCTAATGCCAAGAGACTCAAAAGCCATATATTACCAATCCATCACAACTCCACAACTCAAAATCACCTATTTAACAAATGAATACAAATCCTAAAACAAAAACCCTCACCCCCAAGTAATAAACACCAATCTAAACACACTAACAACAAATTAAATCCTTTCAACACAAAAAATCACAAATCCCCAATTTCTCAACCACTCATCCACCGCACCAATCCAATCCACCACTTCTCAACCTCAAAAACCATTAAAATCCAACCAATCAGAACCCTAAATCAACAAAAAATCACACTCCTCAACCAACACATCAAATCGCATAGAGAAATGAACACGAATCGAAAATCAACAAAAGATGAAAAAGCAGTAGTAACCTGTTAAATCCAAATTCCAATCGATCAGCGAAAATCGTTGAATTAAATCGATCTGTCGGTTCAACAATCGGAGACGAAATCGAGCGAAGAAAGAGAGATAGATAATACGAGGCTGAAACTAAATCGGCGATGTGTTAGGGTTTTGTTGTCCGAACGCCGAAATATTAAAAAAATAAAAATGCATACATTTTCCACGTGTCTATATATAATTAGGCCACGTGTTAAGTTTCATCTATGTTAACATACACCACACACAGGGGATTGGATGAACGGTTTCTGGGCCGTTGGATGATATTGAAGACAGCTGAGCCGTTGATTACCAGACACTGGATTTCTGCTTGTATTTCAGTTTGGGGATTTCTTCTAAGAAATTTCTTCTTTGCTAGATTTCACATTTCGTGTTCGATTGGCGACGGGCAGTTGTCGAATTTATCGAAACAATTTTAAGGTTACGGAAGTTGGTTTTTATTGGTTTGTGCTGTTTGATTTGGTATTGGGGTTTTGGTTGTGGATTTTGTTTGAAAATTAGGGTTTAGGTTTTGACTATTTGAGTTTGATGCAAAGCTTTGTTTTTATTATGTGCTTGAATCTACGTATGTGTTTTCAATAGTTGGTTGTTTTAATTGGTACGTAAAAGTGACTGCTACTGGTTGTTTTGAGTGAGTAGTTGATTTGGAATTGTTGTGTTTTTAGGGATTTGGAATTTTGTGATTGGGGGAGGTGAAGTTAAGAGGAGGATATGTTGGGGTCTCAGCCGATTTTGCCGCTACCGGCGCCTCCGACGGATGGAAATTTGGGGCCACTTCCAGCGTCGCAAGTGACGGAAGAGGAGAATAATGGAGGGGTTGAGGAGCAGAGAGTTGAAAAAATGGCAGCGGCGAGTGTTGCAACGCATACGCGGACAATTGGTATTATACACCCACCTCCTGATATCAGAAGCATTGTGGATAAAACGTCACAGTTTGTAGCGAAGAATGGACCTGAGTTTGAAAAGAGGATTATTGCGAATAATGCTGGGAATGCGAAGTTTAATTTTTTGAATTCTTCGGATCCTTATCATGCGTATTATCAGCATAGGTTAGCTGAGTTTAGGGCTCAGAATGAGACTTCGGACCAAAAGGGTGGTCAGGGTGAAGATTCTGCTATGCCTGATGCTGCAACATCTGCTGATGCAACTGAGGCTGCTCCAAAAATTGATACATCGGGACAGGCTATGTTTAAACCTATGAAGAAGGTTCTTGAACCCCCTGAAGCTGAGCAGTACACTGTTAGACTTCCAGAGGGGATAAGCGGCGAGGAATTGGATATCATAAAGTTGACTGCGCAGTTTGTGGCTCGTAATGGGAAATCGTTTTTGACTGGACTGACTAGTAGGGAAATCAATAACCCGCAGTTCCATTTCTTGAAGCCTACTCACAGTATGTTTATGTTCTTTACGGCTCTTGCTGATGCTTATTCAAAGGTGCTGATGCCTCCAAAAGGCTTGACTGAAAAGTTGAAAAACAGCTCTAAAGATTTGACTACTGTTCTGGAGAGATGCTTACATCGGCTGGAATGGGATCGTTCTCAAGAGCAGGCGAGGCAAAAAATTGAAGATGAGATGGAGCAAGAAAGGATCAGATGGCTATGATTGACTGGCATGACTTTGCGGTGGTTGAACAATAGATTTTGCGGATGACGAGGATGATGATTTACCGCCACCATGACTCTTGAAGAGGTTATAAGGAGGAGCAAGATGACCTCACTGGTGAAGATGAGATCGCAGAGACTGGAAAAGAAATGGAGATGGAAATGGATGAAGAAGAGGTTCAACTGGTTCAGGAGGGAATGAGAGCCACAAGTCTTGATGACCAGAACAAAGACCGAGATAAGACCTCCAATAGAGGAAGATGACCAACCAATGAGAATCGTGAAGAACTGGAAGAGGCCCGAGGACAGGCTGCCTGCTGAGAGAGACCCGACTAAGTATGTGGTTTCCCCCATCACTAATGAGCTCATTCCTATAAATGAGATGTCTGAACACATGAGGATATCCCTTAATTGACCCCAAATACAAGGAACAGAAAGAGAGAATGTTCGCCAAAATTCGTGAGACAACTCTTGCCAGGATGATGAAATCTCAAGAAAATTGTCGGGCTTGCACGTCTTCGTCCTGATATTTTTGGCACAACTGAGGAAGAAGTGTCCAATGCTGTGAAGGCTGAGATTGAGAAGAAAAAGATGAGCAACAAGTCAGGTGATATGGGATGGCCATACTGGAAGCATTGGGAGAACTGCAAATCAAGCCATGTCGCAGAATGCGAATGGAGAACAAATGATGCTTCTAATGATGGAAGGAACCTTCCAGGTCCTCAGGCACCTCCGCCACTAAGGCCTGGCATGCCAGTAATTAGGCCTCTCCCGCCTCCTCCAGGACTTGCGCTGAATGTTCATCGTATGCCTTCTGGCCAGTACCAGTATGCAACTCCTACAAATGGACTCATGCAACAAATGCCAATGATGCAATCAATTCGACCACCACAGCCTATGCAAATGCCTCCTGGGCAGCAGCAACAGATGATGGGACAACACCCTCCCATGCAAATGAATCCATCAATGCAAATGCCGCTTCCCCCTGGGTCAGCTCAATTTACTCCTTTAGGACCTCTCAGGCCCTTGCTCCATGCCCATGCCACCTCCAGGTATGCCAATGATGCCTGCACCCCCCTACCTCAAGGGCTAGTACCTCCACCACCTCCGCCGGAGATGCCCCACCTCTCCCAGAAGAACCTGAGCCTAAGAAGCAGAAACTCGATGACTCTCACCTTGTTCCAGAGGACCAGTTTCTGGCTCAGCATCCAGGTCCCGCCCGCATCATTGTGTCTGTTCCAAATTTGGATGAAGGAAACCTCAGAGGTCAGCATTTGGAGATCACAGTGCCTTCCTTGTCTGAGACTATTAGCAGTCTGAAAGAGAAGATATCAGGTGAAATACAGCTACCTGCTAACAAACAAAAACTGAGTGGCAAAGCTGGCTTCCTCAAGGACAACCTATCACTTGCTTACTACAATGTGGGATCAGGCGAATCACTTGCTCTATCTTTGAGGGAACGTGGTGGTCGAAAACGATAATTCCAACATCAGTCTAGATAATATCTTCACATCCATGAGCCTCCGAAGTTGAGCTCTTTCGTTGAGCTGCATCTCTTCTTGCTGAAGCATTTTATCTTAGGTCTCTACTCTCAAGTATTTACTTTTTATCAAGTTACATGTATCATAACTTTGTTGCATCATACAATTGTACTTGATTCTTTCCAACATTTTGTACTGAATGCTCCTACAGCTGACAGACAACTGATTTGTGCATTTGCTTTCTTCTTATTTTAGGTGATTTGCTCTCAAGGAAGAACTGATTCACTGGTGCCAAGTTGGAAGAATCACTAACTTCAATCTTAGTAACTGGAAAATATGCTGGCAGATGACTTTAACATGATGTTATGAACTATTAGAAGATATGACAGTTTAGGCATAAACCTTCAGTTGTAAATTGCTAATGCCAGTTTCTTGTAAATAAATTAAATCCATCACAGTTCACACTTGACATATATCTTTCTACTTTCTAGTTGTAATTGTAAAACCTGTTTCGTGTAAAAAATTATACCCATAATAACCATTATGATCAATATTTATGGCCTTCTGAAATTTTCTAAGTGGAGTTGATAGATCAGCTTGGCCAGGGGATCATGAAACATGGGCAGTCCGCGTCAGTAAGAAGGGAGTGCATTGAAATCCATCCCCTTTTGTACAAAACATCATGCAGATCTGGAAGACAGTTTCTTAGGAAGAGCTCTCCAACCTTATATCCTTTTGGTAAAACCCTCCTGACCAGACTAATTTCTCCAAAGCTTGAAAAGCTCGATCTCTAGCCTCTTGGAGGTCCATACCTGTAGTTGTCACTCCAAGAACGACCAGTCTAATCTAGTGCTGTTCCATCGTGGAATTTTTTACTTAAGGTGCAACAGCTTCTGCTTCATCTAGGTTATGGATTACAATTCTTTTCTCAATAAGTCCAGGGTACCCTTTTCTTGCCATAACCACCAGTCCACCAACATAGCAGACCCAGGAGACCAGTCTAAGGTCACGCCACTGAGCTCTCCTTTGCATGCTGCAAGAAGTACTTGCACAAGGTATGACTCTAGCCGGACCATCAAAACCTGTTATCACAGAGGTTTAAGCTTCAGTTCAAGATACAAAATGATAATAAATAATATTGAAAACAATCCACTGTTTTACTAGTTAAGTTAAAACAGATGAATGCGTGTTTATTTTCAGGGTCTACAATGTCGCAGATAGAATCAATTTTGCTTATCAACAAAACTGAATGATGAGGAATTGATTACCTTATCTAAGATGTATTAGTGCAGTACAAGCGCTGAGGGAATTTTCGGGCATTGTACAATAGAAGAGCAATCAAAATTATCATCGGAACAAAACCCCGTTGGAGCATTTCATCATGGAACCGAAAGGCATCTTTCAGATTTTCTTGTGAAACATGCCCATTTATTAGTGATGTGTATGTTGATCTATCGGGATTCAAACCCTTATCAATCATCCTCCGAAGTACCGACTCGGCTTCTTTCATTCTACCTTGCTTACAGAATCCATCTAGAATGGAATTGTATGTGATAACATCAGGTGATAAGCCATCATTCTCAAAATTGTTAACCAGCTGTAAAGCTTCATTCATGTTATCTTCCGTCACAAGACCATGAATGAGAGTGTTGTAAGTATAATTATCAGGATAAAACCCTTTCGATATCATTTGTTGTAGAAAATCATTCGCCTTGGCGGAATCCCCTGAACGACAATAGCCTTTGATGATAGCATTGCAAGTGACAAGAGAAGGCTGAATCCCCTTTTCAATCATCTCATCCCACAGTCTGAGTGCCTGAGGAACACGGCGAATGCTACAATATCCATTGATTAGAACACCATATGAAACTTGATTAGGACTAACATCCTTATATATCATATCTTGCCATAAGTCACAGGCTTTGTCCATGTCGCCTTCCTTGCAAAACCCACCAATTAGAACATTGTAAGTCACGACATCTGGTTTCAGATTTTTTCTAATCATTGCCTCAAACAAAATTAGTGCTTTGTCCATATTCCCATCTTTACAATAGCACTGAATGAGGGTTGTATATGTACAAAAGTCAGGATGAACACCTCTTTCCACCATCTCGTGGAAAAGCATATCCGCTTCAGAAAACATCCTTTCCTTGCACAAGCCATTCAAAATAGTATTATACGTGACTACATCCACACTGCAACCTATCTCTAGCATCTCATCTCTCAATTTCAGCGCCTCCGACAACTTCCCTCTCCTACAAAACCCATTAATGAGTATTGTATAAATAATATTATCCGGTACCAAGCCACATTCTTTCAGGTTTCTAAAATAAACTAGTGCCCTGTCAAGACAACCATTCCTACAAAACAAACCAATAAGCGCGCTATAACTAATCAAATCAGGACGAACACCACACCGCCCCATCTCAACAAACATTTTCTCCGCCTCCAAAACATCTCCCCTTCTACAACACTCGACAAGCAACATATTATGTGTGGTATTATCAAGTGTCAACCCTCGTTCTAACATCTCCTTCATAACTTCCTTCGCTCTCGCACTATCTCCCTTCTTACACAAACCATTTATAATTGCATTATAAGTAAAAACCTCAGGCATAAATCCTTTCTTGGACATCAATTCCATCAACTCAAACGCCTCATCCAACCTCCCATCTCTAGAATACGCATTAATCAAAGTATTGTATGTCACGTTATCTGCAAACACCCCATTCATCTCCATATCATCAACAAACAACTTTGCCTTCTCTATCTCATTCTCCTTACACATCCCATTAACCATAATATTCAACGTATAAACATTCAAATCCACCCCGCTCTCAACAACCTCCTTATACACCTCCCACGCCAAATCAATCCAACCAACCTTCACCAGCCCTCCTAAAAGACTATTACACGCATTAACATACACTATAACCCCCTTCCTCCGCAAACACCTAAACGCCTCAACACCTTCCCTAACCTTCCTAGCTTGCACATAAGTCCTAATCAACAAATCATAAACATACAAATTCGATCCACAGCTTTCAAAACTCGATACCAATGCATCCACAATCTCCTCCCTCACCACACCACTCCTCCTCACCATTCTAAGCATCAAAACCTGTGCTTCTGAAAATCTCCTCGCACGAACAAGGAAGTGAATCGCCGCGCTTAACAACATCGACGAGTGGTGAAAACGCGGATAATCGGATTCCAACAAATCAACTAATTTCTGACCTAGGGTTAAATTATCGCGGCAACGATACAACACTTGAATTACAACCGATGGTGCTAGAGCGGAGAGATGATTCCGAACGGAGGTCGGTGTGGATTGTTTGAGACTCGTGAGTATCCGTTCGACTTGCATCGATTCGGTAAGAAGCGAATAAGGCTCCGACGATGGTTGAGATGCTGATGTTGTGGAAAAAGTGTCGAGATGAGCTCCGGCGAATAGGAGATGTCTGAGTGGGCGGCGGCGCCGGAGAAATGACGGCTGGAGTTTCATCTCTGAGAAGCAGTCGGTGGTGCTACAGCAGTTCAGAAATTGTTAATTTACGTGGAGTTAATATAAAATAAATAAATTTTTTTTGTTTTTTTTTTAAAAATTGGTGAAGGAATGGACAACCTTGTTCTCAAGCCAATTAAATTATTCCCCTCTAACCTACCCCGCAGAACCCCTGTCCTGCCCCCATCAGGAATCGAACCCGGGTTGGCTCCAGTGGTGGCCATTTTTGACTCCGGCTCTTACCAACTGAGCTAACCCCTGATGGGTTATAAAATAAATAATTAAAATTAATATTGGGAACGAAAGAGAGAAATCATAAACGGCAACGTTTATGGTGTAGTAATGCGAATCGAGTTTTTTCACAACGACATCGTTTATGGTAGCTGAGGCTAAGGGTCATCAACTGTATGAAATGCTCTCTTTCTCCGTCTTCTTTCTAAACCACCACCGACTTCCGTTTTCATTTTTTTCAATCACCGCTCCGGGGTGGAGGTGAGGTTCATCTTCTTCATGGGATGATGAATCCCTCCACCTCTACCTCAAGGAGTCCTCCATTTGGTTACACCACCACCTCCTCCTTCCATCATCAATCATCGTCGTCGCCTCTTTGATCGTCCGATCAGGTTGCATGCATGTGGCCGGTTGTCATCACCGCCGCCTCCTCCTACCCCCAAGGTCACATGCATGTGACAGATCGGCCTTTACTCGGTTATTTTCCTATATGTATGTTGTGTATATAAATAATGGACATTTGATAGTATGTTTTCTATGTTTGGTAATTATGCATGCTTGTTATGCCGTTCAAGGCGTCGTCACAACAATTTTTGCTGTGTAATAAGGTTTGGTTTAGCCAAACTCGTTATCATGTCCGGGTGCCGGACTAGTGGGAGTCGATGGTGAAGGTGCCGCCAGTGGCCTGCTCGATCAACTGTTTTCAGAGATGACTCAGTGTTGTTGTCTCAAATTTGTTTCATCGTTTGTATTTCATTTTATATTCATGATCGAATGTACTTGTGATCAGATGTACTCATAATCTGTTGTACTCGTGATTAAATGAAATATACTCACTTTTTATCAAAAAAAACTGTATGAAATGCTTAACTAGCCGTTACAGATCAAAAAAGAAAAACCAGCGTCTTCAATACATCCAACGGTCGAAAATCAGAGGAATCAAATTTCAAAAACCTCATCATCTGCGAAAACCTAATCCCAATCCACCATTAAAAGCCTCTCAAAGCTCTCATTCTCTCGTCCTCTACGATCTCCCTAATTTCACGCGCTCTCCGGTTGAAGAAGAAGAGACTGGTTCACATACCTAACCCTTTCGCTCTTCTTCTTCCTCTTGTGTCTTGACTCATGGCAGCGATCAATCACAGCAGTAACACTCCACCCGCCGCCGCACCCACTTCGTCAAAAAATGCAATTCCGGCAGCCAAGAGCGTTGATACTCAGTCTGTGCTAAAAAGGTACGATCTTTACATCCAAATCTGCCAGATCTTGAGTTTCCGATATTTGAAAATTGAATCTGTTCTTGATGAATTTTGTGTATTTTTTGTCTCTCAGGTTGCAATCTGAACTCATTTCATGGCTCTCATGGTAAGAATCCAGTCCAAATTCAAAGAATTTTCATGTGAAAAATTGGATCTTTCAATTTAATTTAATATCTTCTTGGGACTTTCAGATGAGCGGGGAGACTGGGATATCGGCTTTTCCGGAAGAAGACAATATATTTACTTGGAAAGGGACAATTTCAGGAATTAAGGATACTGTGTTTGAAGGTACTGAATACAAGCTGTCATTAGCATTCCCAAATGATTACCCATTCAAGCCACCAAATGTCAAGTTTGAGACTGGCTGCTTCCATCCAAATGTTGATCTGTATGGCAACATCTGCTTGGACATTCTTCAGGTTTTCCCTTACACCACTTGCTTCCATTATATCTCACCTGTTGATCTTGGTTTATTGAATATATGTATGGTGTATAGGATAAGTGGTCATCTGCCTATGATGTGAGGACAATACTACTCTCAATTCAGAGTTTGCTTGGAGGTAAAATTTCAAACTCTTCATTGATGCCTGATTTGAAAATTTTGATATATAAAGCTGCTGATGATATGATATCAATTGAATTTTGTTTTATCTATTTGTGATTGTTGTCAGAACCCAATACAAGTTCACCTCTAAACAATCAAGCAGCAGCCATGTGGAGTAACCAAGAAGGTATAAATTGCCGTTGCATGTGCACATATTTCTTGATGTTTCGAGAAACTGAGGGCCATTTCTTACAGTGTGGCTTTCTATTGATTTTGCAGAGTACAGGAAGATGGTGATGAAGATGTATAAGCCAAGTACTTGATTGAAATAAGTTCGCAACTTGGTTCTTTATTCTTGCTGCTAGCTGAGCTGAGAATGTTTTCATGTGAATTTCTTGTCTTTAATATCTGACTGTTTGCAATGCAACCATTCTTTCATTTGCAAATGTGTTCTCCATTCCTGCATTTTGCAAACATTGCTTATATTGTTTAGAGTAAACACTGGAAAAATGTGATTAAAATGAAAATCTATGACCAGAGTTCTAACAAACTAATAATGAGAATTCAGCCTTGATTGTTTGAAGCAAACTATCGGACTAGGCTTTTTATATCAGTAAATGTATCAGGATTCAGGCCTTCCTGAAAAGTGCTTCATTGTGTTAGCTGATGTGTTTAAGGCTTGGACAAAAGAGTATACAGTGAAGGTGAATATTGAATGTGCCGATTATCTTATCAAAACGAAGCTATTAAGTTATCAAATTTGATTACCCATTTGACTAAGTTTTCAGATGGAGGGCAGAATTTCAAGATTATTATAGAAGAAAAACAAAGTCTCTACAAAAGCCTAGCTTCACAACCAATTTCCATCAACATACAATTTCCAGTTGTTGCCATTTTTAAAATATTCATTGATAATGGATAAGCTTAAAAATCAAAGACGCCTTTGTGTGCCTTTGTCGTGTGCATATAAGGTATGCATCAATATTGCTTGCAGACCATACCACAAGACACAAGTTGGCAGCCGAATGAATTCGAGTTCCCAAAAGTTCTCACCACTTGCATATTTACTCCAGCCAGCGAATGATTGATAACAAAAGGCACAAGCATAAGTCACAACCATGGCAGCCACATTAATACCATCATCCATCCTCAGGCCTCAAATTGTTACCTGATAACGAGGGAATAGCAACCACGGTCCGTGAGTACTGCCAAAATAATAAAAACAACTATCATAACAAATAACTTGCCGTGTCAAAATTGTTTATACAGTTACATTTCTCTTCTAAAATTCTGTTAGTGTAATAACCACAAAATGTGGTTCAGGATACCTATCTCAAAGTGCACGAAAGGACTTAGTGCAGCCAAACTAAAAAAATCATCGTTTTGTAAATGTAACGTGACGTATGCTGCATAGAATTCAAGTCCAAGATAAAGAAACAAATAGATACCCAACCATAATAGAGATTGGATCAATTTACTCTCAGCTACAATTTACCATGATAATCCGATCTGATTTTGTTTAATAAATTCATTTCGAAAATATAAAACTGGTGAAAGTCAATCAAAAAGAATAAACCCTAACGTTAGGGAAGTGCCAAATGATTGTAACTTTTGAAAACAAATTCGTTTGACAAGATTTGACGAAGCAGTTATATATTTCGCAGGGACTACTCATTGACTTGGCATTTACGTATATATTTTCGCCAACTTGGTCAAATTGTTCGACACATGATGCATTAAAATGAACTAAAAGAAGATCCAGAAGAATAAATATTTACTCTAAGTAGCAATAAATATGCCATGTTGAAGCTAGTGAGTAGTGACATTACGGTTGACTTGGCAAATTGCATCAATATCCTACGAAGCTGAGTCACTTGTTGGATGTAGTTATTGCTTATTAGGGTTAGAAAAAGTCCCCCAACCCTAAGAAACAAAGTCATGCATAGTTAAACTAATCATGGCCATTTGTATTGCAAACAGTTTATTGCAATATTCACTGAAAGCAGGCGCGTGTTTGATGATATTAAGGCATGAGAAAGAATTATGGTAACTAAGTAAAATGAGATACACTCTCAACCCTAAAAATACTTGCAATGGCATAGAAGAATGACATGATTGTGGGTTCGAGGTTTTTCGAATGAAGCAGGTAATTAGAGGTGACCTTAAATTGACCGGCCAGATTCAATAGTCTTGAAAATCAATTTTTAAAGCGTTCTAAACAGTTGGTTCTCTTACTTGAGTTCTCTCTAGGTCAAACGAATGGCGTGAACCCTAATTAACTCGTGGGGTTGGCTCGTGAATATGATTTCTCACACATTTTAGAAATATTTAGCATGTACTTGCCTACATCAACATGCATGCTACTATTTACAATTGCATAAAAGTCTAGCAGACTGCAGACTATAATTCTTGGCATTGTGTGACTTCCTAAACAGCCAATCAGTGGTATTAGAATGAGTCAGATCAGTTACTGATTCTTCAACCACATTCCACATGTTACTTCATTTAAATGTTGGTCCACCATTGCTCATCCCACTGCCCTTATTTCACACGCATCTTCTGAAATCACTACAAATATTGCAGTTCAGTATGGCCTAAGATAAGACGATCCCATACCTTTGTTTAACAAACAATATCTTCTTTTAACCTTCCGTTTCTCTCTTAACTGGCTAATATGGAGGTTCAGATGTCCAAGGAGCCTGATAGTCACGCATGTATGAGTTACTTTGCGGATGGTCATGACCTGATGTACTTGGTTGGGAGGATCTCAATGTGATTCTACCTAATGGTGCTGCGAGTAAGTTGCTGCTGAGTGGGATGAGTGGAGTCGCAGAGCCTGGCCGGATCATGGCCATTATGGGCCCTTCTGGATCCGGAAAATCTACTCTTCTTGACTCCCTTTCAGGTTAGTTATAAAAAACGCTTCAAATAGACTTCGGGTACATCATATTGTGGTTTCCTACTTTCATATGTTAGTATGTTACGACACTTGAGTTTTCCATTTCAATCCTACACACTTTCATTTCCACTATATATCTTATTATGTAAGCATGTCGTTTTGATGTTAATTGAAAAAAAATTATTATCTGTGTATTACTGATGGTTACATCCAACTACAATTTATTTTTTGTGCCGAAGTTGACCAACCCTAAAATATCGTGTACCTCATTCATTATAGGTAGACTGGCAAGTAACGTGGTAATGTCAGGAAATGTTCTTCTAAATGGCAAGAAAAGACGAATGGATTTCGGTGGCGTTGTAAGTTACGATAGACTCTGAATATTTCGGCTTCCAAATCTGGTTGAGTTGAGTACTAAACCCAATTTTTGCTTTATTTTTCATGAATCTTAGGCTTATGTGACACAAGAAGACACATTATTAGGAACCCTAACGGTTAAGGAGACACTTGCATACTCAGCAAACCTAAGGTTACCATCCACAATGAACAAACATGGAATAAATGCTGCAATAGATGCCACCATAAAGGAGATGGGTCTGCAAGATTGTGCAGACCGGTTAATAGGAAACTGGCACTTAAGAGGCATAAGTGGTGGCGAGAAGAAGAGGCTGAGCATTGCTCTAGAGATTCTCACAAAGCCTAGCTTGCTGTTTCTTGATGAGCCTACTAGTGGGCTAGACAGTGCTTCTGCTTTATTTGTTGTGCAGGCACTTCAGAGCATTTCTAGACAAGGAAGAACTGTAATATCTTCTATTCATCAACCAAGTAATGAGGTGTTTGCACTCTTCGACGACCTTTATCTGTTGTCTAAAGGAGAAACGGTGTATTTTGGTGAAGCATGTTCGGCCTTGGAGGTACCAGATATACATAAGCTTCACTCAATAAATAGGTATGACGTACTTCACATGTTGAAAACCTAACATGTCTCTCTTGACATACAGTTCTTCAAAAAGGCTGGCTTTCCATGTCCCGGTAAAAGAAATCCATCTGATCACTTTCTTCGTTGCATCAACTCAGACTTCGATGCCGTCACCAAAACATTGAGCGATTCATTTAGACTGGCTGACTCTATGCTACCGTTCTATATTATAGAGGTACATGTGACAACCATGCATATTTATCTCTCAAGGCTTGCAAGTAGTTTTGAGAGAGCACATGTTGATAAATTTTGTTTCACCTTGACCAGACACCAGATGTAGAGCAAGCAGTTGATCCCTTAGACAAGATGGCAACATCTGAGATCAAAGCCATACTGATAGAAAAATACAAATCTTCGGCATACAATGCAAAAGCGAAAACCCGGGCTCAAGAAATTTCAAACATGGTAAATTATTTCCTAACTCATGAAATTAAGGATATATTTCATTTGGTACGACTATTTGTTTTACACTGTTGAATGTATAACTTTCTCGCTACGGTGCAGGAAGGGCTAAAGGTTAAACCAAGACAAGGGAGCAAAGCTTCATGGTGGAGACAGTTAACAACACTGACTCATAGGTCATTTGTGAACATGACAAGAGATTTAGGGTACTACTGGCTGAAAATGGTTCTTAACTTCTTTTTAGCTGCATGCATTGGCTCCATTTTCTTTGATATTGGGACCGAATATAAATCAATATATGCTCGTGGAGCATGTGGTACATTTATCGCCAGTTTCATGACCTTCATGGTTATAGGGGGCTTCCCCTCTTTCGTCGAAGAGCTGAAGGTAAACCCCTTATAGCATCAGACTACGTACTTAGCGATGAGAGATATCTCGAGCTAAATAAATGTTTATGTTTATTGTGTTTTAGCTTTTTCAAAAGGAGAGGCAAAACGGGCATTATTCAGTGAACCTTTACGTGCTATCGAATTTCATATCCTCATTCCCTTATGTGGTTGTGACATGCATAGGCTCAATACTCATTGCTTACAATATGGTAAAGTTCCACACAGGATCATTCGAACGCCCAATGTACATCTGTCTTGTCCTTGTGGCCAGTATATCTGCCGTCGAGAGTTTCTTAATGATAATTGGAGCTTTAGTTCCTAACTTTCTAATGGGAGTTATCATATCATGCGGATACCTAGTAAGCACTCACCCGGCACTTAGCCATTTCTTACACACAAATTCCATTTCTAACTTTGAGGTTGTTTGTTTGTCTTAGGGTATTCTGATGATGTCAGCAGGGTTTTTCCGCCCGCTGCCCAACCTCCAAGGCATTTTGGCGTTATCCAGTATTTTACATCAACTATCAGGCATGGGCATTGCAAGGAATATACAAAAATGACTTCATGGGGCTTGAATTTGATTCAATGTTTTCAGGAGAAATGAAGCTGAGTGGCGAGTTCATCATGCAAAATTTTCTAGGAATCGACTTGGGGCATTCAAAATGGTGGGACTTAGCTGCGATTGTTGCGATTCTCATAGCTCATAAGTTCATTTTCATCATAGTTCTCAAGCTTAAGGAGAGATTGTTACCTGAGTTGCAAAACTTCCTAGCCAAAAGGACACTCAAAAAGTTTGATATTGAAGATATGGTACGCAACAAGAAGAAGGCAGGTGCTATATTTCCATCTAGACGACACCATATCATGCTTTCATTATTTTCTCAGGAAGGTCACAACTCTACTTTACAATGAACCCCAGCTGTTTCAACACCAAGTGTTACTAGGGCGCACATTTGAATATAAAATGTAATCGTATACTTGCACTGCTTAATGCTACAAATATTCCAATCCCAAATACATCACCCAATTCGGTATTTCCACGTGTAAAACATGCACTCAACAGACGTGCTAGCATACGTAACAAACTGGTTTCTGACTTACCGCATTGTTGAACCTAAAAGTGAATAGGCTCCAGTCATATGCACCGGGCATAATATAAAATTGACAATTCAACTCCAATGGAGGGAGCATGGATTTATTCAAAATTACATATAACACAGTTACAACCCTAATGATCAACCTGTTTAGCAATCCTTTGATTCACCACACAGCAACGCGGACATTAAGAAGATGCAACATTTCTTTTGCTCTTTCCCCAAAACATTAACTAAGCCAAGAATGATTTGCCGACGGAACATGCATGTTGCTTTGCTCATGTTACTGAATAGTGAAACGCCTCTGTGAAGTGGCTTGATTGTTGCTAGACATTCTTCCCCATTGCTGGGTGGAGCAATCATTTTCTTCATTCCTATTGCCTGAGTGAAATGATGTTGGCTCGAAGGCATTAGTCTGAGATGCTGGACCTTTTTCTTGACCCCTAGGGGAGTTCCAGGTTTCGGCAGAGTCAGAAGGCACGGGCTCCGAACCTGAAGAGCTGACAGATTGTACTGCTGAACCTTTATTTTCAGCATCTGTTTTTTTAGCAAACCGGCCTCCATTTCCCCTTGCTCTACGTATAGCATGTTGGTGTCGAGATTCATGAAGATATGGCTGCAAACAAATAAAATAATAAAGTCAATCAAAATGTTAACGTGATAGAAGAACAAATTAGCTGTGAAGTTAAAAATATTGAAGAATTTAACACCAATGAAAATATAACGATGCCCGGTGGAAACAAATAGAACAACCCTAATAGATACAATAGTAATAAATGTATCTCAAGCCAGTACTGATTGTAAGTGTTACAATTTCAATGGACAGCAAAACTTTCAAAAACTACCTTTCGAACTTTAATGAGTTTCTTCTCAAGTTCAGCTTTAGCTCGTGACTGC
Source organism: Sedum album (assembly GCA_006409495.1). Taxonomy (NCBI): domain Eukaryota; kingdom Viridiplantae; phylum Streptophyta; class Magnoliopsida; order Saxifragales; family Crassulaceae; genus Sedum; species Sedum album. Next base: position 106,934 of record QZGG01000407.1, read on the forward strand.
CTTCTCCTTAGAATACCATGATACTGCTTAGCATTAACATAAACAGGTTCTTGTGCCACTTCAAGAGGTAAGGGCATCCTGGCATGGTGTGGCCCTAGCGCATTAGGATACATCTGCAACGATAGATTTATCAATCATGTTTACAATACTAAGAAAAGTGAGAGCTACAAATCAAACATGTGGAATATCATGACAATCGATCATAGCTTAGCATGACTAAAGAGAAACAAAGAAATAGGAAAAAACAAAAAAGATAGAACATCATCAACATTAAGTAGGTGACAAAATTCTAACCATATGCTGAGGGGCATAAGCAGCCATCATGCCTCCATAGTAGGGATCTAGGTATGGATTTGGAGCGCACGCCTGAATCAAATGCAAAATCCAGAAAATCAAATTGCTGCCACGAATGGTACTTTTCCAAACAGAAAATAACAAATTTAATGCATTTTGTTAAATATCAGCATGGGAGGCTGAATATTCCACTTACTATCGTGTGCCCAACAAGTTCAAGTTGAGGATGTTGAGTAATGCAATTATCAGTACCAGAAGTGGGAGCACTAGGCACGACACCATTGTCGTCTCGATGAACATTTCCTTCTTTGATTGCACAAGGAAAATAGTGAATATTAAATGCCATAGTTATGAAGGTAAAACACCACTGTAAAACCCCAATTTATTACTGATACTCACAGGCAAAAGACAAGCCTCTAACAGACAAAATGAAAGGACTCACCAAAACTATGATTGGAGTTGAGATCAAAAAATTGAAAATTCAAAAGGCATAACATTCAATAAACAGCAAATTGTAATAGCCGAGAGTGCTACAACTAAAACATGTTATTGACAATGTAATAAAGATTGCTTTATCTGATAACTGTCCACTTAACATGCAGCACTGGAAAAATAATCGATAAACTGTCATCCTGTTGGGCTAATCAAAACTATAAAAAGTACCTGATATACTGGTACTAGTGTTCAAAAAACATTTATCAATTTTTCTCCCACAAAATCACACATAACAACAATAGTTAGTTTTTCATTTTCCTTTCCATACGGCATTTGAAAAACTAATCAACACTCTGCAGTGTGATAAATTTAGAAAGTTGTGTCAAAATAAAAACATGAATACAGGATAATTATATTATCATCATTGTTTGTATCATTAGTTATCTCTAGATTTTAAGTCTTAAAACAAAAAGATTCACGTATCTAACATCAGTTCCATCTAATATTTCACACCTCCCAGAATAGCTTTCTTTATAAATTGCACAATGAAGCTTGGTTAACTACAGCAGATGCTTTAAAAGGGAAAACTTTCAACTAGAAAAGGCCAAACTAGCCCAAGAAAGTGTTTTACCTTGTTGGCGCTCAACTTCTTTTTGTAACGTCTTAATAACATCATTAACATTATCACCCTCTTTAGCCCCACTGTTTGAAAACGACTGCACGTTGTTAGGCTCCAGGCGGCTCGAAGATAGGTTACTGGCAATTCCAGTAGCAATAACTGACGGAGCTGGATTGTAACCAGTAGAGCACCACCATGGTTCGGAGGTGGCATGTGATGGATTTCCATGCAAGTCTACTGATGGCCTATTGGCATTGTCTGGTTTTGTTGGCATATTTCCATACCCCATGTAACAATGGATACCAAATCCTTTAGCACCTACAATGGTATGCATTCATGCGAGCATATAAATATAAATCTCTAACAGAACGGTAGACACAAAAGACTAATAGAGTAATGTTGCTCAACCAATAACAACGGAAATTCCATCTTTATAAATACTCATAATCAAAGGCTCCACATCTCAAACTTCATGTAACAAAACATCACAAAAAATCAGCTTGCCCGGTCTGAGTCCCTATCTTTGCAGTATAAAAAACATTGAATGAAATTTTTCACCGACTACCGAAGATATGCAAGGGTAGCTTGCACACCTTGCTGCATCCACAATCTCTACGACTCCGCTTCCACTACAAACTCCAGAGGCACAGACAAGAGACACACATAAAAAATAGACGAGCATACAAACGAATTCCAAAGACAAGAAATCAAGTCAGCTAGCTAACGTCAAAGTTACCACGGAAAAATGTGAAGTTCCCTTAACCAGTTATCAACATACAATTCCCACCATCTCCAGAATCCAATCTACCTTGAATAACGCAAGCAATAAACCATGTGAAACCAAACAAGTAAAACCCCCGAAATTTCAACTCAAAGTAGTATCAAAATCAGCAAAGTTAAAATTTCCAAGCAACCAATTTCAAAATCCCATAAAACCAATTAAATCGTCATGCACCAAGCAATCAATTCACAATCAAAGTTTCCACACAACCCACATGCAAAAAAATCAAAATTCAAACGAACCAAACGAAACAATTCTTGTAATCTACTAAACCCTAGAATCGATAATTATACCAAAAATGTGATTAAAGTATTAAGGAAAGTGCCAGTGGAACAAAATCGTATGTGTGTGGAAGTAAAGAATGCCGAAAAGTTGCTTACTTGATTTGCGTTGACGAATCTTGGGGTCGCGAAGATTCGAGGATATCGATTTGGGGCTTTGTTGGGTACTTAAGAGAATGTTGGTGGAGATGAGACGAGGACTATTAGAAGGAGATAATGACGTCAGCTGTGGAGGGATCTGGATTATGGGCTTTCGTGTAGTGTTGAGTGGCCCACTGGATTCGTAATTGGGCTTTTTGAAACCGGCCCAAATACAAGCTTATTGGGTATAGAGACGGACACTGATTGACTGAAAGACGAAAGCAAAAGTAGTTGAATTTAAGTTGTACTAAGATTGAAACTTCTTGGAAGTTTGAATCAGTTTTTAAAGTAGTATACGTATGAAGTTCTAAAATGATGGAGTAGATAAGTTTTTGCTATACAATCGTTAAAATTCATCTTTAATTTTAATTGTTGATGGATCAAAATCAAAGATTTTGTCTTACGATTCTACATTTATATATTGTCTCTCTGAGTTTAATTTAGTGTGTATATGTACGATTTTGAGTGTTTTTATTTGAGGAATTGATATTTTCTTGTATTCAAAAGATGAGGCAGTGTATATTTTTCAGTTGTTTGAAAATTTTGTTATCTATTTTCAGATTAGTAAAAGTGTGATCAAAGATGGTAAACATTGAAATAAGCAGTAACAAGTTGAAACACTGGGCACAGTTCATTTCACCATGACCATGAGTGATGTAAATGTATTTCTGATTTGGAGAAATTGCATGGCCTAAAAATCACATTAAACGCCATTGGTTTCAGTGCCCTCTAATTCAAATTCATCCACTTATAGCGCATGCATCGATAAATGTTTAATCTTTTGCTTGATTTGTTGATAAACAAATCGTGGGCCTACTTTCTTTTTCATTGATCAATCAAACTTCAACATGAACAAGATAAATAAAAGCAAACCCATTCAAGAACTTGACCAATAATAACAACCACACTTTTCAAGATTTCATCAATCTCAAACACACCCAGTTTTCTAGGGTTATGGGATGTACATTGCAATTTGCACACCCATCTACTTCTCTGGGATTTTGAACGAGTGCACACCTCATCACTCTCACAAGGCACGCCCTAAACTAATCAATCTAAACTGACCACCCACCCAATTTACTTAATCTTAAACCCTACAAGGTTTCTGAAAAAGTTGGGTACTGCAATCACCAAAGAGGCAGATACAGACTATAGTGATATACACAATGTCACAACAAAAATCATTTTTTCTAAAATCAACCTAAACACAAACAACAAAACCTTAACTAGTCACCATGTCTAATGCCCTCTTGGGCTGCATCCAAGCCCTCCCTTGGTTTGATATACTTTGAGTTCCAGTCTCCATCTAACCAAGAACCCATGAGATTGAGAGACCTGAGTGCTTAAAATCACGCCACTGCATAGCTTGACTTTCTTTAATTGTATACAAATGTCAAGTCTCTATACAAGACTACAAGCAGCTGTCGACATATTTGAAGCAGCGGAGACTCTTGAGAAGAACTCATTTAACTCAGGTGGAGTAAAGAAGGATATGGAAGACCTACGCAAAGAGCAGTAGTTTTTGTTGTCACCATTATTAATACTACAACTACTACTTTTAGTCCTTAGCTTCTTGGGTGCTGGTGGACAGCTCTCTATCTCCGGAATGCGAAACCTCTTCGCTTTAGGCGTAGACCAACTGCAGCATATAGCCTCCTCATCTTCAGTACCAGAGTTTTCCTTTACTACTGGTGAAGGTGAGCATGGTGGACTCTGATCAGTTGAGATTAGCAGTATTGTTGTAGCTCTTGTTGTGATGGTGGATGATGCTAGGGTTGCTGTTGTTGTAGGCAGTTCATGATGTTCATATCTTTCTGGCTTATGATGCTTTGGCTTGGAAGCTGATGATGACCTTGTTGTGATTATTGACCTGCTTACAACTCTCCTCCTAGTGGCCATAGCACAAGCTAGGTTTCAAACTTGCACAACAACAAATGAAAGAGATAATTTCAAATGGAATATAAAATGAGAATAAGACCTCCTGCAACTACTTTGATGTATGGAATTCCACAAATGATGATGATGATGTGAAATGGATGTAGAGAGAAAAGGTAGAGAAAGGAAAAGATTCCAAGTTAGAGACAGTGTTTGTAAAGTACGGAGTAATGAATAATGGAGAGTAGAACTCCGTTGCACACTTTTCTGGTTTTATAGTGTATTGAAGATATTGGAGTAGGTAACACACCACTTAACTATCTCTTTTATTAGAGCATTAACTTTATATGCACAAATTATACAGACTGCATGGACCCACGTATTGTGGATTCAATTCAAAATAATGTTGTTTATTTGCGAAAAAGATTTTAGCTCATCTTTAAGCCGTTGATGGAGTCATTGTATTGTGCAAGTTGAAACCTGTGTAAATTGTAAGGAAACCCTAATACGGAGTATAATGACTAGCTAGTGATAAGATGTGTAACTAGCTAGTTCATCTTCATTGATGAACTGATTGTGTTTAGAAGTGAAATATGATGTTTTTGAAATAGTAAGAGTTAGGTTTGTTGATAATAAACAGAATATTCTTGATCACCCAAGCTAGATGCTGAGCTAGTATTACATAAAAGAGTACTGACTCGTGAGCGAGTACAACAGTGTCAGAACAAACTGATCACTACATTACAATATACAGTAACCCACACCTGCTCAGATATACGTGTATACATATCTTATACAGTACAAGCAGCAAAAAAAAGCTACAGTAGTAGCACACGGATTGAGCTGAAGCCTGAAGGTCATATAATATTGTACTGTGTGGTTTGGGAGATAAGCTTGTGACCATTATTACGAACCATAGTGCCTGTAGATTTAGTACAACTACTGTATACTGTAGTAGAATAGTTTATCATTTTTGTAACAAGAGCTAAGTTCGGTTTGGTTGACATTTTGGAACACCATTGCAGAGTATCCAAGATTAACATCACTTGCTTCAGTATCCACACGTGACCATCCCATATTCCCATCCCAAAAACTATTTATTTAATCATCAATGTTTACGGACTGTTCTTCTACCAAAAACCCTGAAAGCCCCAAACCCTTAGTTATAGATCTTGTCGAAATGTATCAAAATACCCTTAAATCGATAATTTTTGAAGCAAAAAATCAGGGTAAAAGTGGAAAACCGATGATGCTTGTTTGAAATGAAAATGTCACGTTTAATGGTATGGCGTGAAGTAATAAGGAGCGCCGTGGCTTCACACGCGAAACCATGAAGACATTAAAAGTTCGAAGTTTAGTGAGGTTGGGAAGCTGCAAGCCCATATAGAAATGGTAGCACACCATTTGAGATGTGAGTGTGTAAATGCTACACAAGAATAGAGTGAGTGTGATGATTAAAAGCATATTGACTTGTTAGGTTTTTTGAGGTTTTCAATCTGATCTAACAAGAACATAAATGCATGTACAATTGTGAAATTTGTTAAGAAACATAGGGCATCTGTTTCAGATAGCCAGTGTCCTCACCTATGGTGTATTCTACTGCACAAACTGAATCGGTATCACGAAATGGCAATTTATTCTGAAACAGTCATAATCATAACCTTCTAAAACTACTGTGCTTCTGCACATCTAGTCATGAATCTGAATCACATAAACCAAGAATCGAATAGCATCAGCTGCTGGGGATATCTCATGATCTGTAGAGTGAGTTTATGAAACTTAAGATTCATTGGATGATGAGCCACCATTTGTTTGGGCAGAAAGAGTACCCAAAGCCAGATCTGTGATCAAGCGCATGCATGGTAGCTTTGAAGAGTGGGAACGACCTGGAACCACGAAAACCAACAGTTAGGTGCCAATCATATATTCTATTCATTTAAAACTCGGGTCACAATAGACACCTTCGTAAATATGACATGTTGATAATAAACAGAGACACCTTCATAAATATGACATGTTAATACTACACGGATGATGAGAATTCTCAGTAAAAGTGCGCAAAGAATGGACACATGATGGTGATATATCGATTTCACAGGAATAATCAGTGAAAGAAGCGTGCACTGCAGAAAAAACAGGAAATAGCAGTTGATGAATAGTTTTCTAGTAGAATATAAGATTTGACTCTGAAATTACATAACAGCTAAATGAAGTGTAAACACTAGATGACTTGATCATACCAGGTCCAGGAGGCAGGAAGCTTGCTTAGTTGTGCATATGGTCAGATAATCATTCTGAAATTCTTTCATTGTGAGCCCTCCTGAAGCAATCAAGAAGAAGCCCTTTCAGAAGTCTTACATTGATCTCTGCACAATTTGGGAGGAGATACGCTAAATATAATTTCTTATCATGACAAACAATATTCTATAAATAAGAATTACCAACTTAATCCAAGCAACAAACTAACGATATGCACTGTACGGTCGTTATAACGGTCTAATGCCAAATGTGTACATGTATACCAACGGCTGAACGGTCAACAAACTAACAGATACTGTACGGTCGTTATAACAGTCAAATGCCAAATGTGTACCATACTACCATGTATACCAACGGCTGAACGGTCAACCAATATCTCATGCCACAAGAATGTCTCATGCCACCAGCATGGGCAGTCAGGCTTCCCGCAGCACCTATATACTTTGATGGGTCAACATAACAATATTTGATGGCACTGAGTGTTGACACCAACATGTAAAAATACTACCAGTAAATAGAAATAGCATTTTACCTTCGGACATCCTCAGTTTGCACAGCAAATTGTGTCTCATATTTAGTTCCAATGAGCTGAATCCTGAATTTTGCTGTACACAACACCAAAGCAAACAGGCAAAGGCAAAGCATACAGTATAAACAAAAGGAAATGTACTCCGAGGTTGAACAAAAAAAAAGGTCCAAAGGCCTCATGAAAACCAACTATCTAGAGTGCCCTGTCAAACACATTAAAAGAGAGCGTTCTAGAGAATGCGAAGCTTGTCAAATACAGAATGTTCATTTGCTGGTCAGGGCCATTAAACCCTTCCAGTGCTTACGAATTATTAGTTTAGTTTAGGAAAAAAACAAAAGACAAGCTGAATAGTTTCAACATCTCCATCATTGAACTCTTCCAAACAAAAACTCTCTAGCAGCATTGAGGTCGAGCAAAGTGACAGAGCATTAGTTCGCAGTACTGGCAGTATTCCCGTCCTTTCGCTGCCTCATGTGCCTTAATCCACAAGCATTACAGAGAGTCTGTATTTGACCAAAATCAACAAGTTAGAAGTGTACAATAGTTTGGCATAAACACCCCAAAAATTTCACTTTAACAGTAGATTCACATAACAAACACCAAGATATGATACGATACAATGTCAACCCTCTACTAAAATCATTCTGAAATTGAATTCCTACACCAAAGGGCAGAGATCACTGAATTCATGAAACATCTCGTGCGGTTTTAGTAGGAATTACGCACAAGATATTTCTTGAGCGATTCGATCACTGAATTCATCTAACACTACTTAGAAATATAAGATAAGCACCACTGATACACATAAAAGTTACTTACACCAGGACCTTCGGGACCACTGCGCCAGGTTGTAGTTCCCGTCTGATCACACCCACATTTAACACAAACACGCCCTTGCTGTTAACAAATTGAAGAAAAGACGTGAAAATGGGCTAACTATAAATCATGATGTATAACTCAATATTCACTAAATTTGCATCCTTAAAAATAATTATATTCCTTTTATGTTTATTATAGAGATAGATATACTTAGGACATTCAATGCACATAATTTCTGCAATGTCATATGAGTAGGTGTATTTTCTTTTTTTAGAATTATCTTTTAAATTAAGTTAACCCCAGTCCCCAACAACTAAAACGTGAAATTATGATAGTTAAAGGCCATGATTAAGCATCTTTATATGCTTAGTTATTGCTTAAATTCACTTCCATTTAAGTTGAAAGAAAAGAAAATCTATAGATGTATGAAAATAATCACATGAACGATGAAGCCAACGTTCTGATCATCATCACATTGATCATTTTGAAAAATAGAATTTTAAACTAAGAAAGAAAAAGAATTCAAGAACTGTAGCTATGCTTTTAAAGAAAGTGTCATACCTGCGGCTTGGGGTCTTGGTGATCTCTGTGAAATTGGGGAAGACCCAATCTCAAAGATGTATCCACATCGCCATTGTTCTGCTCCATTTAGATTCCTGTCAAGATGTAAATCACGATCTTCACATAAGAGACCAATTGAAGTAGAGTGGTTTACAGACTTCTTTGACAGAGCATGATTTCATCTTATGTAAGACACCTATTCATACACAGATTTATTAGCAGATACACAATGAAGCAGAGTTGTATACCTACCAAAAACTGCTAAAGTAGTAGAAGAAAATGTAGTCAGCTATGTTGATGCGAGAGACAGATACGAGAGGGTGAATATATAGGGGGTGGGGATGGGGCTTGTGCGTATAGATCTGGAAGAGCAATATTTTTCGAAAAAATAATAAATAAATATAATAGTAATAAAATACAGAAAGTATAATTATTATTGTTCTAAAAAAGTGAAACTTATTTACTAAAGATGAGCAAAAACAGGACCAACCCATAAAAAATGAATTTGAAAAAAGTGTTTAGGCGACCTCATCAATGTCATTTCCAAATGTACACTATTGCAATACAGACAATAAGTGTAAATTCCAAACTTACCTATACTTTGATCAGATACAACGATCAAGCTTACAAAGACACATTTATTCTTACGCCTCCTAGAAACACAATTTATTTCTCAGGAAGCTACTGCAACTCATATATTCCATCTCAATTATAGGATTAAGTAGTGGTGCTAATAGGATGCACAGATTTCATATCAGCTTTCTCTAAGACATTACATTGCCAAGCAATACAAGTCGCAATGCAAGCGAAGACTAAAAAACTACCAAAGCCCCAAGAAAAACTTGGAAACTTGGCAATGACACCTAACACATTTGACTGAATACATGGCTCTTCCCTAGAAAAATTATTTACTCTGTTTCTATGTTGGACTAAAGGGAAGAGTGATGCGTAAATCCAGTGAGGAAATTTCCTTCCTTTTACAGACTTCAACAAACTTGCAAGTACATCTTTAGATCACGCAAAAAAGGAAGAAAATGTAGGGAAAAGAAAATGTAATTAGCTTTCCCATTACTATTACAAAAATATGTCCCATGAACAAAGTAAAAAATACTAAAAAAGATAAAGAGTCATATCAGTACGTTTAATGGATATCTATCCTTAAATGCCAAATGATAATGGTATATGTAATTTTCTTTCATAGATTTTCTCCATATTTGACGACCAGATCATAGATGTCTACGACAAAACAATTTTAGGATAATCATTAAACTAGCATGAGGGTGCTAATGTCAACAATAAAGAAAAATTGATAAAACTAATTTATACTTACTTAATCGTAGCATTGTAAAAAGCACACTAATTTAAATCTACTTGAATAGTAGCTTTTTGGTTGATCGTTTTTATATTAAAATTTTAGTAATATGTTTCTATTGAAGAAATTTACAAATGGGCTTAGGCAAAAGCTAGAAGAGAAAAAGACTCTATAGAGACTTGTGTTGAATTAAAAAAAAGTAATTGCATTTGTCCACAATCCTCACACAAACTGAGTAGATTGTATGACAATAGACTCCATGATCACACTATTTAAACATTGCAGCGCTAAAAGGAACGATAATAACGAGCTATTGTACAAGTATATAAAACCAGTTGACTCATCACTTCCGCAGTTCCGTTTCAATTGCAGATACGTAAAGCAACAATCCATGATCATAACTAAAAATATATCAAACTATATAGTTTGACCTCTGATTGATGAGCGAACACATATCTGTAATCAAACTCCCAACTACTGATGCAAATAATTAGGCAGTGTCTTTTTCATTACTACTAATAAAACATTACCTTTTTCATTTTGATCCCACTGAAGACAGCAACTTGAGTCCTAGGTTATTGGCAGGCCAGTTCTGCTTCCATGTTTCGTATAAGCATTTAGGAATCATCCATTATACAGTCAAATACTCAAACTGCACATGTGCAAGCTGACCACCTAATACATCACAGACAATAATGTAGATCCAAAAGTCGCTCCAGATCAAATCATTCCAAGTTTGGTGGTCATCAGCTATGCAAACAATAACAAATCTGCCAATTCTCATCTGTATTTCCTCACGCTCCCCCGAGTGCCCTTCAAATGTTTACTAGCAGCATACACATCTGTAAAACTTCAAGTAATTTCCTAATATGAAGTCTGAACCAGATAATAACACCATTCCCCCTTTCATGAAGCTTCTGCAGTTGATCTATACTAACCCTCTCCATGTCAATCTCATGTCAACACTTAACGTTTCTTTCAACCTCCTAAATAATCTCATCAACTAAATATCAAACTTTCCATAGATTCTATCCATATAGATTATAGACATAGAAACAAACATCTGGTTTACATAGCAATGCTAACCATCAAAATCTCAGGGAGTCAGCCATGCAAATGATCTTTTGATCGAACTGTACATTATACATCACCAGGATTGCAACTACTAATCTCCATGTCTTCTCTGTAATGGGCCATTATTCTCCACATCTCCACCAATAACAACTTCAAGTCCCCTTCCTCGTGCTCAAATTCTCCTTTTCCATCCCCAACCTCCTCTCTGACTCATCCTCTTCCTTCTCTCCAACAAAATCGCAACCCTTACATTCCGCTACCTCCAACTCAACCGCCTCCGCAGCCAGTAGAGCAAGAGCATCGCATCTAACATTTTCTACACGCTGCTGACAGGAATCTCGTCCGTGGCAATTATCAGATGACTTCAACGAAACAGCTTAATTCGTCGGATTGGGTACACGAAAATACCCTAATTTTGAGATGTCGGAGATTGAAATCGAAACCCTAATTTTGGCCGACAACGAGCTACGATGGCAGTTCGGATTAGACTAAATCAGACAGCATAAGATCACATGTCGACCGAAAACGGTATCGTATTGAGTTCCGTTGTAGAAAATGTCCTTCCGCGAATGACAGTTTCTATCTTAACCATTATCTAACATGCCTAAAAGGTCAACAATTTGATAAGGAGCAATGCAACTCTGTTGACTAATTCAATGGAACAACACAAAAGGAACATTATGATTTACTAGGAAATGATTGGTTCTACTACATACCACTAGATTATCACAACCTTGATCATCTCAGGCGTTGAAAAAGAGTTGATAAAATGAAATCTATAATAAAAACTGAAGGTTGGATTTGGCACATGGTATGCCAAGTGATTGAGTTGTCGGAGATGCAGTGACATGACAAGGGTTTACAGGAAGTAATCGGGTGTTCTCCTAGTGACATCAGGCTCACCCCTCCTTGGAGCTGGCTCAAACTGCAATCAGCCATAAGGGACAAAGTCTTCAGGAAATGATTTGGGCATAAAATCTCTACAAACAGGTTTACTGCAGATGGGAAATGATAAAAGGAAAGTAGGAGATATTTTGACCTGGATAAAATTGTGCCCGTTGCAATCATCAACTTCGAGAATGGATGCCATATTACCACATCGGTAACAATAATTCGGTGCACTGAATATAGTAACGACTTTTTGTTCCTGTGATGCGTTAAGAAGTAAAGCATGGAAAATTTAAGCAAGTACATAAAATATAAGAAACTGAAAAAGAAATGAAAGAATTACATGACCCCAGTTGTATCCCTCCATGACAAGCTGATGGGCTCTAGCAATCAACTTCAGACTGTTGGTATGGTTGAATTGCTCAGATATGTCCTGAAAAATTAATCAAAGTCAGAGGGCCACTGCCAAAAAAAACTAAAACACACACTCATGTTTGAATAAACGGCATACCTGGCCAAAAGTATATCCAGCTCCCCTGGGCGAGATACCCCAGCCACAGCGATCATCAGGGTCCGACCAAAGCAAGTCACACATAGGACCTTCATGAGGTACTTCTTGAACACGGTCGAAATTACGGATGTTGTCAAGAGTTTCAATTGATGGGATAGACCACCATGTAGACAGAATATTTCAGATTCAACCTATAGGAAGAATAATCTTTCAGGATGATAATCATGACAAAGAATCAGTAACACGGCCTGAAATGTGGGAATTATGTAGCATACCAAGGCAGTCAAAGGAAAATAATCAAACAAATCTGTGAAGATCTTCCATACATTCGCATTCCCGTATCTGCATAAAATTACAAAATGTGACTATTACATGGTTGCATACAACGAAAACCATTTAAGAAAAACACAAACAAACCCTGCAATCCTGCATCAGATAATCGAGGATATGCAAACACTCAGACCTTGTCAAAGACTCAAATATACTGCTGTAATTTTAAAATATGGAACTGTGTAAATATATATATATGAAAAGGGTGTCGGAAATGGTCAAATATAACTCACTTTCGAAGGCATTCGTCATAGAATCCATATACTTGAGTAATCTGAAAATATCAACACAAACAAACTAAGAATGAGATACTAACACATAAGAGGAGGAATCAGAGATGGAGGAAATTGGTTCTACAGTTGATGATATACCTGACGACTTTCATGATTTCCTCGTAGGATTGTCAACCTTTGAGAGTAACGGACTTTAAGGGCTACCAGAAGCTGTGTATGTATGCATGCAAGCAAAAACAAGAGCAAAGACCTTAAAGAGTGTAGTGACAAGCAAATCAAGTATGAAGAGAAAAACTAGCCTTTTACAATCCAGTAATTTCGAAATACACTAGTAAGTCGACTCTATAGACACTATCGGACAAATCCTTAAGAGAACAAGCATAATAATCTCAGTGGATTACTCTAATTCTAGTAATAAACTTCATATGATCAGAGTACTTAAACAGGTCTACATCTGAATATAATGAAAAGACAGAAATCCTTACCGTAACAGTCTCGACTGAATAATAGCCTCGGTCAACATAGTCACCCATAAATAGATAATTAGTATCAGGACACTGCCAATCAAAGAAAGAAACCAAAAAACATTAATGTCAGATAAAACGAATTAAGCAACATATACATGACTTACAGTTATCAAAAGAGTATTTCAAAAACTGCTGCATATCGTATAAAAGAAATATAAAGAATCTTCTGAATAATATACCTGCCCGCCAATCTTAAAAAGTTCAGCAAGATCATGGAACTGACCATGAATGTCACCACATATAGTAACAGGGCTTTTCACTGGCTGCAAAGACAGCAATATTAATGTATGAGTCTCACCTTAAAAACATCACAAAAAATGTGTATTTGGCTCCAAAAAGCATTTTATATACAAGCGTTCTATTTTAATATTCATAAGTCATAATACACCCATTTATGAAGATAGCGTAGGGACGATGCGAATGAAGTTATTATAACTATAAACGGAAATCGTCCCTACCTGAACATTGCTTTCTTCCATCAAAATTTCTTTAGCCTTATCACATAACGCCCGTACCTGCATCCCAAGGAATCAGCTACAATAATCAAGCAAACACATAAAGTCATGCACATCATGTCAGCATAAAACTAGGTGCATGATCAAGAAACTACAATTGTAATTGTTAAAAACAAAAATAATGTAATTAGATCTCAGAAAAGTCATATGGGTGCAACTTAGCAGGGGGGTCAATACTACATCACAAGACCAAATAAACAGGATTGTATTTCATAAGCATTATGTAAACAAATTAAACAACAAAAAAGACAAAAAATTGGGAAGTGTCACCGTCACGGTAGCAATAAAGGGCAAACAAAGAAGTCACCGCACCCTATTTAAAGAACCAACATAGCGGAAAGTATAAATCAACTGATTCGACACAAATGTAGAAATGTTCTCATGAAAACGAAAAAGCATCGTTCCCTAGATAACAGAAACGACTATAAACCAGAAACGACTCCTGCAAACTATCAAATACGATATATCACATCATGAGCATTCAAGTTAACTCCAAATCCCAAACACGACTAGCTTTTGATACTGGATTTGGGTTGTGTAAACCGATTCAGATCGGATTGTTGTTTGATGAAAATCAGTTCTGCTACTTTTGATTTTATGCTCAAGTTGTGTTCTGAGTAAAGCTACAGATTATTTGCTTCACTTGTATTAATCTGTATCAGCTTTTCATCGTCCATTAGCTGAACAAACAAGAAGAAGACAAGACAAAAACACTCTCAACCTAGGGCATATCCAATTTTTCAACTCTGTAAAAATCACGACAACAACACAAATCTAAATCCACACATCATCCATAAATCCAAATCCTCTTAAAGATTGCTTCTCTACGTAAATCCAACACAAGCTGATTCAAAAAAGTCCAAATCTTAATCAATCTAAATCACAAGAAAAACACCTCTTGTTCGGACAAGGGCTTGCACTGCATAAGCTGAGAAATCTGCTCATCGAGATTCCCATTAGAGTTGGATGGAGGAGCGGACGCGAAGCTCATCTTCTTATCGAATCAATCGAACCAGATCTCGTTTTCGAAACCCTAGACCTTATTCAGATCCTCAAAAGATAAAAAAAGATTCGATCTTTGGCGTGATTCCACCGTCGCCGGGCGTCGTCGAATCGGTGGGGCGGACTGGAGTGCGAGAGATCGAAAGAGAGAGAGAGACGAGCGGTGGTGGTGCAACCAATACAAAAATGCCAGCTACATAAATACAAATGCTATTTCACTATTTTCTTGCTTTATCAATTATATTTATCTCATAGTAATTTTTAATATTTAATAAATAAAAAAGTTTCTATATTTACATTTTATATTGTAAAAATTGAAATGGAAAATGTCATATCACATAAAATGTATAATAAGTTGAATGAATAAGGTTCAAATGAGACATCTATATGTGAAACCGTAAGACATCATCTCATCCATTTATTTAATTAAATTTAACGGATGAGATTTAAAATTACTTTTCTCAACCGCCCCGTATTTTGTGCACACTTATCTTCAATTTAATTAAAAATGAATTAATCACAACAGTTGGATTTTTGAAATCAACATTGAAGATTAAGTCTCATTATCTTACAAAATGAATTAACCCTAAGTTGAATCAATAATAATGTCATATTTAATTGTGAAGACATGTATTATATGTGATGTGAGCATTGTGACCAATATTAATACTTCTAAGATTGTCAAAAACATATTGTTAGGGCATATGCAGCGGTCGTCTTCTCCATGAGAAATTGGAGAAGATCGTCTTCAATTTCTATGCAGTGGTGACTTCTATCCGAGACGATCTGCTTGTTGAGGATGGAAATTCGAGCTCGTCGTCTCCGCGAGACGACCATGGAGAAGCTCGTCTCGACTCCTCTTCGCACAGGATGGAGAAGCTCGTCTCGAACGGTCGTCAATTTTTATACAGCGGTAATTTTTACTGGAGACGATCTGCTACTGTTTGCAGAAATTTCTCGTGGAGAAATTTCTTGAGGGGAAGATGGGTGCATATGCCCTTAAAAATTAGTCAAGCTTGGACAAGTGTTACATATTTAAATTAAAATTATGGGACCAAATTACTTGATGGGTTGTCTATCAAATTCAAGTTTGAAATTTTACCCCTATATTTAAATCTTGTGATATGTATTTAGTGAGAAGTATAATTTACATTTATGAAGTTCAATTGGGGTGGTGGTTAGATGGTCATGTTCTTGGTCAAGTAACCAAGAGCGTTTGAGTTCGAATCGCCTTGGACGCGTCATTTCGCCCTTTATTCCTGTTGTTCCCTTGGAGGCTCGTCTTCCTCGCTTTCACCATTCCCGTCATTGATCATTTATGCGGAAGAGACATGCGTACTTAATGCTTGTCGATTATGGACTGGTGTACGTTGTTGTGACCATAACTTCAAATGATTAAAATAGATATCTTATATACAAATATAATTTAAGAATAAAAATCTAGTTGAGCGCTAGTATTGCCGAAGTTTTTATTGTAAACTTTGACAAATTACTAAGTTTTACCCTCCATCCAAATTAATATAAATAAAATTCAGAGGTGATTTGATAAAAAAACTGTTGCCTTATAAAGTATGAACCCTGACAATATATGATATATTTAGAGTAGCAATTAGCATCAGAAAGAACAAAAAATGAAGTTGTACACAACTACCAGGAACCAAAGCTTCAGACTACTAAAACCTCCATTTGACACAGATCCAGCATTTATCCGCAATGGCTCAAACCTCGTATTAAAGGGAATGAAGCATGAAGCGTAGCCAGGGTGATCAACAGAGGCCAGATACTGAGACCAGGGGCTACTGAACTACCGGAAGTAGCGCTCAACGGTGCAAATGCGGATGTAAACGCATATTTGGAACTGTGCAGTTAAAGAGCAAAATGTAAGTAACAAAGCCAGAAGATGAAATTTACTTGTAAGTTGTTACTAAGTTCTGCATCTCACCTTCCTGCAAATGTACATGTTCCATGACCTGAAAAGCGTCGCGAGAGAAACAGAAATCAGGTAAGTAGTGAAATTTTGATCATTTATTTTGAAAATATTTCCAGGGAACTTACTAGGGTCTACAGATGTTGTCATGGCAGTACCACCAAAGTCACAAGATCCTCCGACACTTTTCATCCGCTGGTAATAGTCATTATAAGCATACGAAGCGTGGTTTTCGAGAGTGTTGGGGAGATAACAAGGCTGGTCTGGCTGAATGGCATTACAATTAGCGTGACCTTCTCCGCAAGCCCAATCGATCCCATCTAGCAATTTATCTGTGTCAGCACCAGGTTTTGCTACACAGAAAGGTTCAGAAGAATTTCCGGAGTTCTGATCAGATATTCCTAAGCTGAGAGAGTACATTTCAGTTCCGTTACTGAAAAACAAGCCCCAGCTCCTTTCGGTAACTGAGCCAGCACGCTTATCCTCGGAGAACATCTCATATATGTATGTGTTGGTAGGAATGTGAGGCATACTAGGGGGACCAGACCCATTTAAAACTCGGCGAATCAGATTATTGTTGAATGTCTCAGCATTGTGTATTGTTGCGTCCGGCTCATCTGCTCCGCCCATCCACGGCCAGCCAGTCTCGGTTACTACAACATGAATGTCTGAAAAATTGTACCCTTGGATAGAAAAATAAGCAGCATCTACCATAGCATCAAACATACTGGTATATCGAGAAAGAGTATTAGGATCAACGATCTGCTTCACTCGAGAAAGTGGCTTAAAGAGCGCGTACTCAATAGGGAAGATGCCATTTCCTGCAGTGTATCCATAATAAGGATAAGCATTCAGCATGTAGTATGAATCTGTGTCTTTCAGAAACTCGAGAAGTTGATGTATCGTTGAGTTTAGCCCTGAGTTGAAATTTGCAGCAGATGGTGGAAATGGCCTTGGGATCAAATCCATGGACTGAGGAGCTGAGACTTTAATCTGAAAATTCAAGTTTGATGCAACTAAAGCCTTGTGTAAATACTTCATTGCAGGAACAAGGACACGGGCGACATGAGGCAGTTTGGTGAGAACCTCATTACCTACAGCTATAGCTGTAATGTTTGTTAAGGGGACGTAAGGTACGATTTTTTTGTTGATCCAAGCAGCAGCTGTTGCTGGAGACTGACCAATGCCGAGAACTTCCTCATTTGTTACACTTACCATAACTTCTATTGCAGTGTTTGCTAGAGCTCTGAGCATGCGAGGTTCAGCGTTGTGTAAGCGAATGTGGGTAATCTGATGCTCTTTGAGAATAGAAATTATACCTAAAGCTGAAGGTAGATTTGTCACTTCTGTGCCGATGTTCATTCCCACAAATGCACCTGGAGACATAAGAACAAGTGAATAATAGTCCCAAAAAAACCACAGCCAAAAGTGATAGAAGTGAAGTCACCTGATGATTTGGCGATGGTTGCGATAAGAAAAACATATATGCTTCCCAGGCACAATTTAGACATTTTCAAGGCCAGAAGCTCAACTTAGACTTTTCACTTTCCACAGTGGATGGCTCAAGAGGTGCAGCAGAGTCCTAATAAAACAGCAAATACTTAGAAATCTTCTCCAAATCTGAACTCCCCAACAATTGATGCTATCAATTTACTCAAAATTGAAACAAGAACAAACCTGAAAACTGAGCCCAGCTCCAGCTGCTACTGCTATTTTTCCTGGGTGATTGAAAAGATGGAAACTTTTGAAACAAGGGGATGATCAAAACATTACCCAGGTCAGATTTTCACACTTGAGATGAATTCAAGCTGGTTTAGGATAAAGGCAAGAACATTACTTTTTACTAAAATTTCCATAAAGTCAATTTCTTTAACACTTTCCCTCCATGGAAAAGAGAGCTATAAAGAAAGGTGCAACCTCTAACTAATAAATTTGAAATAGAGAAAGTAATTAAATGAAATGATGGAGACAGATTGACAGGGTTTACAGCTAATCAAAGTATCAAATGGTAAAGCAAAAAAGCAACAGTCAAAGTCAAATGCAAGGATTACATTTTCCAGATTCCCTTCCATTTGAACACAATTGGGTTTTAGGAACTTATTAATACGAAACCCGGTTCGTAAGGGGAATTTTTCGTTTAGCATATTTATCTTCCTCATATGATTCAAGTCGAAAAGTAAGGCCTTTGGAATTGAGATCAGTAAGTAGAACCATCAGAGTTTTAAAAAGCATAATGCAATGGCATTACTTGGTGAAGTTGAGATCTGAACCTTGAAAAATCAGAATTTAGGTAGATATTGTGAGAACACAACCTAACCGTATAATATTACACAAACTAGTAACCTGCGTTTACTATTTAAGAAGTTAACTTCATTGCAGAGGATATTCCATAATTCTTGCCCTAGAGGACCAACAAGAGAGAAATGTCAGTTAATGGAGAAAAACAGGCACACATACGCGCCATTCAAAATCTTTGTAGATTAATACTGATCCCACTCACCAAAAATTTCCAACGAATTTTACCATTGTCATCCCATAAGCCATCTTTACTTCCACACCAACATTGGCAGAATCTAGAGCTTATACAGACACTGCTGCCTCAACACATAAAAACCTCCAATTAATTATAACCAACCTGCCGGCCAGAAGCAGATTCAGTAAGTTATCCGACCAGATCGAGTCACGGAAATATTGAAAAATGATAGCTTTACACCAGAAACATATTGATAAATGTTGAACACAATTAAGCATTCAGATAAAAAACAGAAAGATTAGACAAAAGCTTTCCCTTTTATTAAATTTCAATAATGATAATAATAAAAGTACAGCAAGGTATCAAAGCAGAAGAAAAGAAGACATTTCAATTAGCATCCCAATTGAAAACCCTAAATCAGTAAATAACAATTCATCGGACAATTAGGTCACGAAATCAGATACGAAAATAGGATAAAAATCTGGACTGGTGAATCAGAAGAGCATGCCGAATGCGAGAGCTATGAAAGAGGCGAATGCGGTGGGGATGAAGACGGAGGTAGCGTCAGAAGTAGGGCTCGGAGCTGGAGCGTCAACGGCCGCAACATTTTGGACGGCGGAGATGGTCATAAGTACCACGACGATAGCGACGGCGAGCTTCATTTCCATTTTGAGGATTGTGAAAGAC
The DNA here is from genome assembly GCA_006409495.1 of Sedum album. Taxonomy (NCBI): domain Eukaryota; kingdom Viridiplantae; phylum Streptophyta; class Magnoliopsida; order Saxifragales; family Crassulaceae; genus Sedum; species Sedum album. Next base: position 127,007 of record QZGG01000407.1, read on the forward strand.
GAGGGGTTTGATGATGGGTTGGGAAAGGAGGTTTGTGAGGGTTTATATAGGAGGGGATTTGGGGCAGAATAGATACGTTGATGAGAGATTTACGGGCAGCTGATCGTAACGAACGGTTCACTCATCGAGCCATATTTCAATTTGGCTATTACTTTTTATAAATACTCATTCGCAGAATGAGAGAAGCACTTTATAAAATAGAGGTTTGTTTATTTGATTTTTTTAATAAATTCGTAAACCTCACTTTATACATCGTATATTTCATCTATAATTAGAATTGTACTAAAATAGAAGTCTGCAATCACGTATAAAACACGTACAAATTACATATCTCATTCGAATTGAGATCTTATGAGACATGATATATATATAAGACATGAGCCACTGATTTTGATAAATCGAAGTTGAGATTAAAGTTGATTTTTAGTAAAATTAGGCAGTTGGATTTGCGAAAAACACGGACGGTTGGATTTAACGGTTATTTTACTTTAGATCTCGATCGTTAAATTATAATTCATGAACGATTGATATTGTGTCCTACCGTCTTACAAAAAGTTAATAATCTCCTAGAACTTTATCCATCATTAATATATTGCTGCAAAAAAGATGAACCCATATTAATAAACTTCTTTATATATATAGCTATTGCGCAAAGGCATTCTTTTAAAGCTGGAAGTAGCATGCGAGAGGTGGACTCCTTTCCAGCGGATCAAAGCTTAATCAGTGTCATTCATGGGTGTGTCTGATCCTACATGCTTCCAAGGGGTATTTGTGATCAATTTGAAGTCATAACATTGAGCTTGCCATCTTTATACAAAATCAATGCCCAATTCCTTCGGGAATATAAAGATTATTATTTCAAAATTTTACTAAAGGTCACTTAGGAGAAGCCGAATTACAAAACTGAATAAAGGTTAATGACTTGATTCACCAAAGTCATCAAGCTGATACAATTTGATGATAGTTAAAACTTAAAAGCCATTGCTGGCGTCAATCTCAGTAGCCATAGCCAGAGTTGTCCATTGGGTTTCCAGCAGGGGCAGCTGACTCGGGCTCTTTAATTTCCACGACTACACAGTCTGACATTAGGAATGTCTTTGCTACTGAAGATGCATGTTCCAGGCAACATCTCACCACCTGAAATCATGAACAGATTTTAGTTATTCATTCTGCTAAATTCCACCGAATTAATGAACACCACTCCAGCTAAATGAATATAATTATTGAACTTCAACAACTCACCTTGGTAGGATCAATGATTCCAGCAGCCATGAGATCTTCATATTTACCAGTGGCAGCATTGTAGCCATATTTGAAATTTTCACTCGAAAGAACCTGTAAGTTTATGAAATGCTATCAGCAACTGCTAGTAAAAATCAAATTTGAAAGAGGTGACAAACATAAAGACAAATCGAACCTTCTCACAAACCACACTTCCATTGACACCAGCATTCTTGGCTATCAATTTCAATGGATAACTCAAGGCTCTTCTTACAATTTCAGCACCAACCTGCAGTCAAATGTCAGACAACGCATTCAGAGTGAGATCGTTTCTCTCCTCAGTCAACTGGATATGTGATCAGGAGTATAAATGTACCTTTTCTTCATCATTGGTAAGAGTCGCCTTGATTTCATCTACCTTTGCCGCCAATCTAAGCAAGGTGCATCCACCTCCAACAACAATACCCTCCTCAACTGCTGCCTTCGTAGCATTAAGTGCGTCTTCGACTCTCAGCTTCTTTTCTTTCAACTCTGTCTCTGTTTGTGCCCCAACCTTCCAAATTGAACACAAGTATTCTCATTAAGCATGACTTCAAATTGTCTAACCTCATTCATGAATGTTAAGAAGATGGAGACTCGAGATACCTGGATCACAGCCACTCCACCGGAAAGCTTGGCAATTCTTTCATTCAGTTTTTCCTTTTCATAGTCCTGCTCTGCTGCCTGCATAAGTATCCACAACTTTTAAAACTATCACAAATAGCGACACATGCACATATTGCTTTGATTTTGAGATTTGGTTGGTGATACCTCAATTAAATTTCTGATCTGCGCAACTCGCTTGGTGACAGCATCCTGTGTGCTCCCATCTCCAACAATTGTGGTAGAATCTTTCGTGAGAACGATTTTGGCAGCATGACCAAGAACCTCTTTGTCTGCTTTGTCTAAGGTCAGTCCCACTTCTTCTCTGATCACAGTCCCTGAGTGATTACAAATAAATAGTGTCAAGTACGAAACAATTTAATTAAACATGCTAAGTGCAGTATCACAAAAGAAAACAAGGACTTCAGGGTATAAACAACCTCCAGTCAAAATAGCAATATCATCCAGGTACTGGCTCTTTCGCTCTCCGAAACCAGGAGCCTTAAAAGCAGCGATTTTCAATGCCCCTCTGAGCCTGTTAACAACAAGTGTAGCCAAGGCTTCTTGTTCTATATCTTCGGCGACAATCACAATCGGGTATCCATTTCTGATAGCATCTTCAAGAACATTAACAATGTCTCTTGCATTTGTGATCTTTTTGTCAACAAGAAGCAGCTGCACAAAATGTTTTAGAATTTAGTGCGCTAAAAATTGAATTATTGATGGCAATGTGTGCAAACAGGATATGCGGGCAGACATACTTTGCAGTTTTCATATTCAACTGTCATTTTCTCACTGTCTGTGACGAAGTACGGTGAAATATAACCACGGTCAAACTGCATGCCTTCAACGACATAAAGGCTGTTTTCGGCACTTTTCCCCTCCTCAAGTGTTACAACTCCCTTGCGACCAACTTTGCTCATTGCCTCAGCAATCATTTGCCCAACTTCAATATTGTTGCCAGCACTAACAGCTGCAACATCAGCTAGTTCGCTATCTTCGACCTGCATTACAAAAAAATCCAGATAAGAATCGACGAGAGGCCTGAACCAATTAAAAGTGTCACTAAGCAAACAAAAGGGAAGAATTAACGACAAAATGAGAAGGAAGAGACAAAGTACCTCCTTGGACATTAATTTGAGTTCCGCAACAAGAGCCTTGGTGGTTTTCTCAATTCCCCGGGTAATTAGGACTGGATTGGCTCCAGCAGCTACAACCTGAAAATTAGGTCAGCTAAGAGTCTACCACCTCAGCAAGCAAAAGACAAATAGTCAAATAGATCGCTGAAACGTAATTTTGGCAATACAAACCTTGACACCCTCAGTTATAAGACCTTGAGCAAGAACAACAGATGTTGTGGTCCCATCTCCAGCCAAGTCATTGGTTTTGGCAGCTGCTTGCCTTACCAACTTTGCACCAATGTTCTCCACTGGGTCCTCCAATTCTACCTGAAGATGTGAGTTTCCATACATATGACTTTGCACCAATGAGAATACTTTCTTCATAAGTAGCTAGACCGAAGTGAAATTTACCTCTTTTGCAACTGTGACACCATCATTAACAATTTTCGGTGACCCATACTTACTTTCTAAAACAACATTTCTTCCTTTTGGCCCGAGGGTAACACCAACTAAGTCAGCGAGTTTATTCACACCAATCTAGCAAACACAAAATGACAAAGTAAGACAACTGAAACATAAATATCAATGCGTGAAAGTGAAACACTAATGAAATGCTTCAAATGCTCACTTGCATCCTCTTAACAGCCGAACCATCCTTGTTAAAATATAAATCTTTTGCCATGGCATTGATCTTTGAAGACCTCATCCTCCCTAACAACTTGCTTTGTCTTCTACCAAATGAGGTGGAAGATATAGATGCAACTGATGATAACTTTTCCGAATCCATCACCCTGTTACCAGAAGCCGCTAAAGACCAGCCACAGACATCGCATTGAATGATGCCATTTCCCTCTTTCAAGCTCAATCTAAAAAATCCATGCATGTCATTAAAAGAACAAGTAATTTCGACATACCGTATAATTTTTAACCATTACAAAAACATTTCATCAAACGACATATGTTCTACTTGCTGAATAAAATATCAACACAGCTCAATAGACTCCATTTTCTCCGCAACATTCAGATATAACGATTCAAACCTCGAAACACCACCTCAATCATTCCACTTCATATATACTAATCCAACTAATAAAAAGTAAGTCAAACTATAAAACAGCATTCCAATTCAAACCAGATACCAGATGACAACAATAAAACCATAATCTTCAACTACAAAATGAAGCACCGTTGAAATTATTCAACCACAATACCAATATACAATAACAGCAATTTCACTAATTTCTAAAGTCAACACATAAATGGTTGAATTGGATACCTGGGACGGATTAGGGTTTTGGGTTGAGGAACGAGGAGGTTGAGATGAGAAGGGTTTATCTTCTAGTTGTTGGAATATTAAATATTAGTAGTTTTTGTAATGAAAGGAAATTACGGTGAATCTGAGCCGTTGATTTACTTCCCCACAATCGATCTGAGCCGCTCCACTTGTCTTGGCTGGCTTTTTATTTTTCTTAAGAAAATTCTGGAATTTCATTAAAATGAATTTCTCACATAAATTTGGTGAACTTTTATTGTAATAGTAATTAAATTTTACATCTGTGAAATGTCAACAACTGCAAAAAAAGGCGTAGTTTTAATAACAAATAATGTTTTTTTGGATACGGATTTGTGTAAATAATGTTTTTTCGGATACAGATACAAATCCACTTAGTAGTAGTGTAATATTTAGCACTTGTGGTAATTGAAGGAAATTATTCAACTAGGGAGATGATACCATTTGTGAATCAAAGTAATGTCTACTGTAGTCCATGGAGTATAAGCTAGTTGCTTTGTAGTGCAGCAAAAGCTTCAGAGTGGCTATTAACTAGACTCACTTTGTTGCGAGGTCTGCTGTCTGTTCTCAGAGCTAGAAACAGTACAGTATCGTGCATTAGGCATGATGGTGTCCGGAATATGCGTCTTGGCGCTAACTAGAGTTCTCAAGAGTGTGCACTATGATGCAATGACGCTATATATAAGCTTCATTGGCTGCGTTTGTTTTTCAGTAGGGAAAAATGCAGAAGTATTTTCTTTACCACTGGCTCTTAAAGCTCGCATTTTTGTGCAACTTGACCCTTGCGATCGCAACTTCTCATGTACTATACTTCCTCGCTATTTTCTTCTTTTCAGTTTGGACTTTGGATACTGAGAATTTTGTTGTGTCAGGTCTACATAGCCTACTTAGGCCACAACCATGGTCAGAATCCGCGACTAATCCTGAAATCCCATGTTAAACTCCTTTCAGATGTTTTCTTTTGGTATCCTTCATTTCTAAAATTCCATGTTCCTACTTTTAGAAATATTCTAAAGTTTGTATTTTTGTAGCGTCGAAGATGCAAAGAAATCCTTGTTGCACAGCTACAGTCTCTCATTTTCTGGTTTCGCAGCTTCTCTGAATTCTTCCCAAGCAGACATTCTAGCAAGTACACAAACAGCAGACACCATTTTCAGTTTCTGTCATTCCAAGTTTTACTCTTTTTCATGATGGTTTTGATGATCTTGCGAAAAAATGCTGCAGAAATGGATGGGGTAATATCGGTGTTCAGAAGCAGATCGCTAAGGCTGCACACTACCAGAAGCTGGGACTTCATAGGACTTAATATGCACAAAAATAAGGAATTAACATCAATGCAATTAACATTTGGAAATGACGTTGTAGTAGGAATTTTCGACACAGGTAATCATATTTTTAAGATATCCAAATTTTATCGAATAAATTTGACAAATTTTAGTACCTTGTGAAACAAGGCATATGGCCTGAAGCGCAGAGTTTCAAGGATGATTCAATGTTGGGTCCAGTTCCGTCACGTTGGCGTGGAAAATGTGTTGCAGGAGAACAGTTTGATCCAGCATCAGCTTGCAATAAGAAACTCATTGGTGCAAGATTTTATGTCAAAGGATTTGAACAAGAATTCGGGCCACTTAATGCAACACTTAAATCTGAGTATCGATCAGCTAGGGACTTCTTCGGCCATGGAACACATACAGCATCCACTGCAGTTGGGTCCGTGGTGAAAAATGCCAGCTTTTTTGGTTTTGGACAAGGCATTGCGAGGGGAGGAGCGCCTTTGGCCAGACTTGCTGTCTACAAGGTGTGCTGGAGTCTGAACTTGGATGGAATTTGCACTGAAGCTGATATTCTTAAAGCATTTGATGATGCTTTAAACGACGGTGTGCATGTAATATCTGCCTCTTTTGGTGGATCGCCGCCACTAGCTCCATTTTTTGCATCTAGCGCAGGTATTGGGTCTTTTCACGCGTTGCAAAAGGGAGTAAGTGTAGTGTTTTCAGCTGGAAATGATGGACCTGACCCTTCTTTAGTCCAAAATGTCGCTCCTTGGAGTATCTGTGTCGCTGCATCTTCCATTGATCGTGCCTTTCCTGCAAAAATTTCCTTAGATAACAAGTTATTCGTCATGGTGCGTATCAGAATTTACTTCCATAATATCATCACTTTCCTGAAAATGGTACACTAACTCTAATGATTTTTTTCCAACAGGGACAAGGCCTGATCAGGAAAAAGGTCACAGGGAAGCTGGCCGGCGCAAGCGCTTATTTTGCTGGAGGGTATTTTTCCATTCTGTATTCCCCTTAAGGCCTTCCTATAGAAAAATGTGCTTAACCTTTTTGTACTGAAATATGCGCGGAACACAACAGAATATGCAGTCCAGGAAACTGGAACAGAAGACTTGCATCAGGAAAAGTAATCCTATGTTTCTCCACAAAGGGATCATTGCCGTCTAGTGACATTGCAGTAGAGGCAGCACGACGTGCAAATGCAACAGCTTTGATTTATGTAGACCCACTGAATATGCAAGCTCAAGAACCTGGTGTGGATATCCTTCCAACTGTGAGGCTTGATTTTTATCAAGGGACTAAAATGGATCACTACCTCGGCGAATCTTTGAAGTAAGTCCAAACTGAAAACTGCAAGTTCCATAACCTGAATGGTAAGTTTATGATGAAGAAAATGCGAAAAAAAGCTGACTTGATTTTTCTTGTCCTTCAGGCTTCCAGTAGTGAAAATATTACCAACTGTAACTGTCAACGGAAAGACTCCTGCGCCTGCAGTGGCACACTTCTCCTCTAGAGGTCCAAGCTCAATTTCCCCGGATATTCTCAAGGTACATAATATATTGTCTTCAGCCGTCAAAAAATTAGTATCATGATCAGACTTGCACTTTGTGTCCAAAAGCCAGATTTGGCTGCACCGGGACTTGGCATTTTAGCGGCCTGGCCACCCAATGTGCCTCCGAGTTTCCTTAAAGACGATGATCGCTCAGTGAACTGGAACTTCCAGTCAGGAACATCACAGTCGTGTCCACATGTAACTGGCATCCTTGCGTTGATAAAATCTGCACATCCTAACTGGTCACCAGCTGCCATCAGATCAGCTCTGATGACTACAGGTACAAAAACTGCAGACAATGAAGAAAAAGTAGCACTTTTATAAACATTTTAGCTTAAACATGTTTTTTTCAGCTGACACTGAGGATTCAACCGGAGATCATATCTTGTCTGGTGGATCGATGAAAATGTCAGACCCATTTGACATCGGAGCTGGCCATATTAACCCGATAAAAGCCATGAATCCAGGACTAGTCTACGACATGAATATAAAAGACTATATCACATACCTATGCACCATTGGGTACACTGAAAATCAAATAAGCGCCATTGTAACTGCTGATCCGGGCACATCTTTTAAGTGTTCAAAGCCAGTCCAGTCGATCTCAAACCTGAACTATCCATCCATAACAGTGTCAAGTCTCAGACAGTTGACAACAATCAAACGTACACTACGCAATGTGGGAAGTCAGAGGTCAGTTATCTACTTTGTGAGTGTGATAAGGCCGGATGGGGTGGAGGTGACAATATGGCCCAGAGTGTTGGTTTTTGGATGTTGGGTGGACGAGGTTTCATATTATGTTACATTCAAGCCTGTGAAGGTGTCTACAGGGAGGTATGACTTTGGACACATTGTATGGTCGGATGGAGTTCATCGTGTTCGGAGCCCCCTAGTGGTGGCCTTAAATAATGCTGTTTAGTGATTTGGAAAAATGATTCGCATGACATCTTGAGTCTTGACGATGTTGAATACCAAAACCCAAATTTGATATTCGGGAACATTTTCCGTTATTCCAAACTCACGTTAGAGCAAATGAAAATATATAAGCAGCAGTCCACTTCTGCTGAAAAACAGATGAGATCACACTCATCACATTAGGGACAGTCCAAATTCAAATTGTGACGCTGACACAATATTTGGATCAATAAAACTGAGTTCGGATGATGAAAGAATTGTATGTGTAATTCTCCAGTGAAGCTAAGCACCTTGAATTTATGACCAGATTGGATCATTACTTGACTGTGATAATCTTGATGATTGAAGCTGTTCCCACACGATGAAGGGCAACCACTGCATCACCTGCTTTGCATAGTCCTTTTGCTTTCGCATGCTGAAGGGCAAACTCTACTGCTTCCTCAGTTGATTCTGCATGAGTAGCCTTAGCAGATCCAGCACTCAAGACTGGGATGAGACCCCTAAATATCAAACTATGCCTGGCTGGGGATTCATCACTGCATGACCAGTCAAGTGAATCTGTCTTCATCTCAGGGACAACAACAGACAAAATTGGAGTTCCTGGCCTATACTTGGCCACCAATTTGGCAGTGCTTCCACCCCTGGTCAGGACAAGAATGAGAGCTGCCCCAGCTGAATTGGCAGTTCGCACAGCGGATGAAGCCAAACTCTCGAGCGGGCTCATAGGCACAGGTGCTGTTTCCATTATCTTCTTGAAGACAATACCATAGTCCAGAGTGCTTTCTGCTTCTAAGCAGATTTTGGCCATCGTCCTGACAGCAAGTTCTGGGTAAGCTCCAGCAGCTGTCTCACCGCTGAGCATCACACAGTCTGTGCCGTCCAACACTGCATTGGCAACATCAGTGGCTTCTGCACGAGTGGGACGAGGATATTTAATCATAGACTCCAACATCTGGGTTGCTGTCACCACTGGTTTCCCTTGAATATTGCACTTGTATATCATCACCTTTTGTGCCAGAAAGATCTTCTCAATAGGGATTTCCATTCCAAGGTCACCTCTTGCAACCATAAATGCATCAGAATTAGCAAGAATATCATCAAAGTTCGCCACCCCTTCTTGATTCTCAACCTGAAATCCAAAAACAGAACATCAACATGCGAAGGTCTTGATCCCAACATCCCAACATGCACTAAATCATCATAAGCTGCAGCATACAATTACATGCAAAACAATCTCTGTTAGATGTTAATTTAAGGGGTTTTTGTTACCTATAACTCTGCAAATAAAAGTTTCAACCGCTGAAAAAAGGTGGCCACGAATACTCATGGCAATAGCATTCATTCCACTGAGGTTAGTTATTTAGACATATTTTACTGACCTTTGACATGAGCAGGATATTCTTTGCATGCTCCCCAAGTAGCTTCCTCACTTCAACTAGGTCAGAGCCTTTGCGGACAAATGACAATGCAATCATGTCAATCTTATTGGGAACTCCCCATTGCAAAATATCCTCTTTATCCTTCTCAGTTAAAGTTGGAAGATCCACAATAACTCCAGGGAGATTGACATTCTTTCTTTCACCAAGCATGGCAGAGTTTTCACATCGGCATCTAACCAAGCCTGCTTCTTTATCGCACTCTAAGACTGTGAAAGAAATCGTTCCATCGGCACATAGAATCACACTATCAGGCTTCACATCGTGAGCCAGCTTCTTGTAGCTCATGCAAATCATATTCTCATCTCCTTTAATGCTGTAGTCAGTAGATATGGTAATCTCTTGACCCTGCTTCAGCTGAACAGGCTTTTCATCCTTGAGAAATCCTGTTCTAATTTCCGGGCCCTGAAAACATGATGATATACAAGAAACTTAGTTTAGTTCAGCACGCAACTCCAACAGCCATACAAATAAAATATTGGTTTAGTAGATAATAAACTAGATCGTGCAAAGTGGATCAGGAATTTGGAAAGGATGTAGCTTAACTATCAACCCAACTCGGAATTATTAAACCCACTGGAGAGCTATGCAGTTTAAGAAGACTGTAAGTAGTTGTTCATAGCATCCATCAGATCTCAACCCGTGCAATGAAACTAAATGACATCCTAGGCTTTCCGTGTAGGGATGCATATACAGAAACTGGAGTTAGAGACAGTGCCACTGATATGAACAGAGGCACGCGAAGTTAATACTATTTAATTTACTACCTCCAAAAATACATCAAAATGCATACATCCCAGCCGGTCCAACAACCAACTACATCAAAGTATTGGGATACTACACTATCAAAGGTTGTCACTGAACTCCACAGAGAAATAGCTCATAAACATTTTATTCAAAGCTCATGCCCCTCATAATGAATGGCTCTTCTGTCGCAACAGAGTCAAACATACACACAAACTCACACAAAAGCATTAACAGTCATCCCGCCAGTGTTCCACCAATATCTAATCTGGAGTAGAAAACATGATTCTCCAAGCCGTTAATTTTTACCACATAGTCCAATTCCCCTGATCTAAAATATAAATCTAATATGACATTTTGACACCTCAACCAACCTTCTTCATTCTAAAAATTTAACATACAAAAAGACAAAATTGTTTCCGCATATTACACAGGTGCGTGATTACGACACAACTAACAAACTACCGAAACATACAAAAATGTACTCATCAATCAAAACTAATAACCAATCAATCAGTAAAAACAACATACAGATCGAAAATTCAAACCAAAGATCTGACAACAAATTGATAAACAGATTTCACATATACCTTCGTATCAAGCATAACAGCACAGAGTATACCAGTATTCTCCATAGCAGCATGAAGATTATCAAGCGTCTCCTGATGATACTCATGAGATCCATGAGAGAAATTGAATCTCGCAACGTTCATTCCAGCTTTGAGTAACTTCTCGATCATCGGAACGGATCTCGACGCCGGACCTAAAGTACAGACGATCTTCGTCTTCGGCTTCCTTTCCAATACGACGCCGTCCATCTTCCGCAAAACCCTAACGATTCGATCGGCGATTGAGAAAAAGGGATCGGAGGCGAGAGGAATGTGAACAAGTAGGAAATTGGGATTTATGCGAATTTGAGTTTTATAGTGAGTTGAATTAATAATTATTTATTAATTTTGAGAATATTAGTTTTATATTTCTGAATTGTTGAGCAAGAAAATAGAAGCATCTTGCACGCATTATTATTGTTTTGGGAATATGCTTTTTGTAAATTAATTTTATTTAAAAGGATTTATGACATTGCGTATTGACCTAATTTTCACTTTAATGCAGTTTTTTCGTCCGTAAGCATGATAATTTCAAAATCATTTTCATATTCTTGATCAATGTGTATCGAATGTAATTTTCCCCTTTTAATCGTCGAAAGTTTAAAACACGAATGTTTTGACAATTTACCAAAATACTCAGGTAACAATAACATATGCAAACATGAGATTTGGATCTTAAGGTTCTTTTTATAAAAATGATAATTGCTGTGTACGACAATTTTGCTAATTTTTTCTCAAAATTCAATTGAAAATTATACACGGAGATATTTCAACTACAACAAAAAGCATATTTATGCGGTTGTGGGTTGGTTTATTAATGGCGGGGAGAGATTTCAATGGTTTAAGACCAATGAATGAATGGTTTGTGACATGTTTTCATAGGACAAGAACTTTTCAAGAACTCGAAAAGACGCGTTATTGATGTAATGCGCGATTGCGCGTGACTACTGACTTTCTAACTTTAAGTGTCATTGTTACTTTATCTTCCGATACAATAACAACAAGGGCGCATCAATAATCATCTATGATTAACTTATGATTTTAATTAGCGTGATTAATTAGTTTAAACAAAAACATTTGTCAAACATTTAGAATCCCACTCAATAGATGACTAAAATAGTCATTTTTACAGCAGGCAATTTGGACACATTTTGATAAAATTAATGTAATTTGTCCGTCAAAAATGTTGAGTTTTCATTAAACGACGTAGTTTGGATGTTATGTGCATGTGTAAATGGTACGATGTGTGAGGCAGATTTAATGGGCCTTTCGGCCCAACAGTAAAAACCATTCACATTAAAACGACAAGAGGTAGTGTGTTTTGTAACCTTGTAGGTAGGTGCAACATGTGGTAGACAAGCATACAATGTGGTTAGCTCAGACAAAAGTCACCAAATCTTTTGGTCAATTTTGATCATGTATACAATTCTGTCTTCACATTGTTGCACCACCTACCAACTTCCAACCTTAACACAATCCTAATCCCACAAGACTGGTAGATTTGCACCCATGATCACTCACTTAACATCGGCACCCATATATACAAGTTCATCTCTAGCAAGTTCATCTTCTCATTTGCAATCTCCTCTACTCTCTCCAACACTAATCTAGCAATCAATTTTCAGTAAGCTATTTTGACTCTTGCATTACTTTTGTGCAAAATAGCTTAAGATTGTTGAGTTGTGCATGTATGTTGATTTTTGGATTCAGATTTTGGTGAAGTGTTGATATGCTTTGTGTTTTGTGCAGTGGGTTCTGAGATGGTTTTGGTAGATGAGATCCCATTCCCAACTGAGATTACTTTCACCAAGCCTCTAGCTCTTCTGGGTCATGGTGAGTTGCATTAGTATGTTTAGGTTTTTAGATTAGTTTATTTGGTGATGTTTTATCTGATGATGTTTTGGTTTTGTAGGAATCACTGACATTGAAATCCATTTTCTTCAAATCAAGTTCACAGCAATTGGGGTTTATTTAGACCCTTCTGTTGTCACTCATTTAGAGAAATTTAAGGGCAAGTCTGGGACTGATCTTGCCGAAGATGATGACTTCTTCGATGCCCTTATTGCAGGTAACGACTCATATATTCGGCGAAACTGTATCCTCATTTAGAGCCTGAACGTTTCAATTTCGATCATATGGGACTTTGTTTGCATTAAATTGATTATGAATGTGAGCATACGCAAATGACTGAACATTTAATTTGTGAATCAATTTTGAATATTAAAAGAATGATTTTTCGAAAACTTGTCAAGTTAAAATTAAATCCAAGAGATTGATGTGATTTGATGAGCTTTTGACGAATATATGATAATGCAGCTCCGGTGGACACACTCTTGAGGGTTGTCGTGATCAAGGAGATCAAGGGTTCACAATACGGAGTCCAGTTAGAAAGCACAGTGAGGGACAGGTTGGCCTATGACGACAAGTACGAGGATGAGGAAGAGGCTGCTTTGGAAAAACTTGTCGAGTTTTTCCAAGCTAACTATTTCAAGAAAGGATCAGTCATCACATACACTTTCCCTGCCTCATCTGCTACAGCTGAGGTACAATCCACATTTTTCACTTCACCATGAACGCAAACTGAAACCCAATCTTATTGAAAAATGTCATCTTTGAACAATTGAACTTATACTTTGTGAACTGTAGGTTGTTTTGACTGTGGAAGGCAAGGATGAGTCCAAGTTTAAAATTGAAAACGCCAATGTCGCAGCAGAGATCAAGAAGTGGTACTTGGGAGGTTCGAGAGGTGTCTCCCCCACAACCATCACCAGCTTGGCTAACTCACTTGCTGCCGAGCTGGCCAAGTGAACACTTGCCAAATTTCCGAGCTTTCTTGTTTGATTATGTTTTCTACTCATGATGCTTTTTATGAGAACTTTCGTTTTTCAACATCGTCTTTTGGACGTGAGTGATAGATTGTTTCAATGCGTTACATTTTATCGAAAACTTCCCAAATGTGATTTCTTGGGCACTTCAGATTCACTATTAGGCATGTCCAGGTAAAGACTAGGAATATGATGCTCCAAGGACAACTTTAATAAAAGGGAATTAGTAAAGTGAAAGGGCATCCCTTGAAATGACAAGGTTCCTAAAGTGGGTCTCAATATTCCCACCTAGAAGAAGCAAAAACATTCAAATTTGATCAAAGGATGAACTTCAAAATGAACAATCTAAGAATTGTATTCCTTTTCTAGAAAGCATGTTCTTGTTCCTTGCTTTCTGTTTTGCTTTAGGCTCACTAGCAAAACATCATTTTTTACACATCAATGAATCCTTTACATCTGAAATCTCAAAAGAAACTCACCTATTGACCGCCATTGACCGGCAACTAAACGTGCTGTCCGGTAGAAGAGTCAGATTCAGCAGAGCATTCCACCAACGATCCGCGACAAGTCGGACAAGACGAGTGAGCAGCCAGCCAAGTATCAATGCATTTAACATGAAACCCATGATTACATCTAGGCAATACTCTCAACTTCTCCCCATCAACAAACTCCCCTAAGCAAATCAGACACTCAGTCGTCGGAATGTTAATCTCCGTGGCCTTATACAATGCCACGGGGATTCTACGCAGAGTGCTTTTTTTCAGCCCCGTGGTAGAAAGCGAGGGTCCATCCTCGCGAGTCACAATCCTGCGACTGCATCTAAACGCGCATTGCAGGATTGAGTTTAGGCCTAATGCGCATATCAAAGCGCATACTAAGGCTGCTAGAATGATCACATATTGGTATCAAAATTAGCTTCATTAGTATAGGATGCACCTGTTCTGCCTATAAACCCGTCGTCCGGCGATAAGTATGAGCCTGAGTCTGAATCCACGAGTATGCGCCGGTCTCTCATTCGTGCAGCCATCAAACTCCCAAACTATGTCTAATTTCCAACTTCAACTCCAACTTAATATTTTCTCCAGTTGTTCTTATTATTTCTGTAGCAGAACCGGACCGCGAAGGAAGCCGGAAAAAATGGTATTGATTACATTCAGGTGATGGATGAACAACTGAAGGAAAGGGCAATTTTTATGTGAAGAGAGGTTAAGAGGAGAGGAAGTACTTTCTAGATTATAACATTGAGCATTGAAGGACATAAGAAACTTATGAAACACACAAAACTTCAAATGCACACCTATTTGATTTAGGACCAAAGAAGAAGATATTTATTCCTAATTTTGATGTCCAATCACTTTCAGATTTTATACTTTTATTTTTAAGGACAAAGCACCCATTTTTATTTTAAATATATTTGGTAACAAAACGGCGGTGTTTAGAGGGAGGGGACAAATGCAATGTTTGGAGTTATATTGATAGTCTGGCACGGGAGCTTATTGAGCGACGACGTTTGTTGTAATGAGCAGTATTTAGAGGGTTCAGACGTGTCGTTTTGTAGAAAGGGTGGTCACCAGATGATCATATTCAAAGTCTAACAATTAAAAGCGCTCGAATTCAGGGTCAAATAATGAGTGCAATACGAGTTATTCTCACAACTCAATTGTGGATATAAATCAAGTTCACCGGGAACAAAATGGTCAAATAATGTAGTGCAATACGAGTTATTCCCACGACTGATGGATTGATTATGTTCATAAACACCAAAGATTTCCAAGATTTGGTGTTAGGGACAATATACATCCTTGGATTAAGGATCTATTCCATATTAGGCTGTTAAGTTTATACCATGATCAAGACACAAAAATAATCAAACATGACTTGATAATATAGTTTAAAGATCGAGATCAGTCGAGAGATACACACAATCATATGATGATTAATTAACAAATGCTTTATTCCAACATAAAATCTTTCAACCATTTCCACCCACTCCATCATGATAGAACTTATATTATTATCCATAAGGGTATAACCCCACACCTGAATCAGATCTGTTCTGTCCGGAAAACTACACTACACATATGTACATATCTGGTAATTTTACATATTACCTGCATTACTGCTTGTCTATGATTTAGTTTGGACAACAATATAGGATTGAATACAAAGGATGATGTCTTCAACTTGTCATTGCTAGAATTAAATAGGCCATGCATGCAAGCATGATTAGGGTTTGAGAGGCCTGGATCCAGTGGAACGTACTATTTGCATTACTCAATTAGAAACTTGGCCCATCTTGTAAACTGTTGAGCAATTTTACACCAACTTTCTCAAATATACTTCAAAACCGAGATGCATCGAAGCGACTTGAACTCGAACTCGAATTCTCTTAGTGAAAAAACCATGAATATTTCAATTAGTACGTGTAAAATAGACAAGTTAAATTAATAAGTTTTAATCATTAAATTTCAGAAAAATTGATATTGTCACTCATATATAAATAAATAAACCAAAATATCCATAAAATTTAAAATCCAATTTCTTATTTGATCTTGTCAACTTGAAGCTCCTAGTCATACTAACAAACTGCTCGCCAACTCTAACACGAGTAACATTATCCCGACAAATCTGTAAACTTATAAATAAGTCATCCTTGACGCCCACTTTATAGCACTCAAGATCTTCATAGTCCTCTTCACCACTTCCATCACTCAACTCTCTCACTTCATTGTAATGAGTCCCAATCTCTTACTATCACTTCTATACCTGCATCACTTCTCTCTCCGCCTAACCTCCGCTGTTTATAGTGATTGGCAACCAGCCCACGCCACCTTCTACGGCGGTAGTGATGCTACCGGCACAATGGGTACACAAGCTTCTATACATAAATCACTAAAGTGTGATATCATTCATATGAAGTGTTTTAACATTCTCTATATTTGTCATATGATTTTTTTGTAGGTGGAGCTTGTGGGTATGGTAATCTGTACAGTCAAGGTTATGGAACAAACACGACTGCCCTAAGCACTGCCTTGTTTAATAACGGATCAAGTTGTGGTTCATGCTATGAAATACAATGTAGGAACAGTACACAATGGTGCATACCAGGTGTTATAACCGTTACCGCGACCAACTTTTGCCCTCCTAATCCGGCCCTAGCCAACGATGATGGTGGCTGGTGCAATCCACCTCGACAACATTTTGATTTGTCACAGCCTGCATTTCTCAAAATTGCGCAGTATAAGGCCGGAATAGTTCCGGTCTCTTATAGAAGGTTGAGAAATTGTTACACTTTTACTTTCCGTTACACTTTTTACTAGACAAGTATAAATTAACTTATTTAAGACGATTTTTTTTATTTTACGATCAGAGTTCCGTGTTCGAAGAGCGGAGGACTGCATTTTACGATCAATGGCCACTCCTACTTCAATTTGATTCTGATCACAAATGTAGCCGGCTGGAGATGTACGTTCAGTTTCAATCAAGGGGTCCAAAACAGATTGGCAAGCCATGAAAAGAAACTGGGGGCAAAATTGGCAAAGTGATACATATCTTTATGGACAAAGTCTCTCGTTTCAAGTCACTGCCAGTGACGGAAAAACTGTGACTAGCTATGACGTGGTGCCTTCTGATTGGCAGTTTGGACAAACTTTCCAGGGTGATGATCAGTTTTAATTATTTTAACTGATAACCCAATGAGATATTGTGTATTTATTAATATCCAGATAGTTAGTGTAATTTTGAAATAAAGTTTTAAACTTTAACTTAGATAGCTTCTTTTATTTAATCCAAAATAAATGTTTCACAAATGTACAACTATGAACAAATTTTTTGAGAAAATGTTGTATGAATTTCGAACTATTGTATTTTTCGTTAGATGTTATATAATAAGTCACTGAGAATTGCGGGATTCTCGGTGAGTGCTTAAGCGATGAAATTTTAACAGGTAGTTTATTGAAAAAAAGATTTAAAGAAACTTAAAATGCTGCACGAATAACAAAATTTACACTTATAAAGTATTCATTGAACTACATTGTTCCCCTAAATTAAGTCATATAATAATTTATTTATTTCGATTTTTGAAAGAAAATGATAATTCATAAAATAGATCAAATAATTTAAAAAACAAAATGAGTTCCAAACAATTTGAATGATACGGAAGAATCATAGTTTACGGACCTGTAATTCTGTATACGATAACTTCGGGGACTTGAAAGATATAAAATAAATTCTATCTTAACGACTACGAGACAAAAGCCGCCGGTCAACAAGTCAAGCCGTTGACTTGCTGTCGTTTGAATTTTCTTCGCCATCGAAACCCTACAAAATCCGACGATGGTCAGCCGTCCTCTCGCGAGTCTTCCTGTAAAAATCAACACCAATAACTTTCGATTTTATCATCGGCAAGCGTTCGAGATGTTGTGCTGCGGAGGATTTGGTAAAGGCGGTGTGGAGAGTGAAGACGGGCGATTGGTGAAGTTCCGGTTGTCTTCTTCCTGCACTCTCCAAATTCAGCTTGGTGATATCACGGAGTGGTCCATTAGCAGCTCATCCGCTGATGCTATTGTAAGTTTCTTGTCGATTTCCAGATTTTTGTGATTTCGAATATAGTTGAGATTTGTGTGTTTTGGAATTTGTGAAGGCGTGTAGCTGACGAGGTTTTAAGCTTCTGATCAGAGAGATTGAAATGATTAGATTAAGGATTTATTGCAGTTTCCGGAAAGATTAGTAAATGGATTTCATGATGTTTAAATTCTTTGGAGTTTTTTTTGGATTTTTGTAATTTGCAGGTTAATCCAGCGAATGATGCAATGCTTGGAGGCGGGGTGCTGATGGAGGTGTTACTTTTTTTTTGATGTTTGAACATATTTTTCAATTTGAGATACTGAAATATTTTGAGTTGATTTATGATGGAATGATTTGTATGTTGAGTAATTAATTATATATGTGTTTATCGCAACAGCCATACATATGGCTGTGGACCAGAACTTCTAGCAGCTTGCTACGAGGTCCCAGAGGTGGAGCGTGGTATTCGCTGCCCGACTGGTGAAGCCAGGATCACCAAGTAGGTTTTAATGCTTATTTATTTGTGAAGAAAATGTCAAGATTTTGGGGAATGTGCGGGATGGCATTTCTGAGTTCTGACTAGTCCAATTTATTTTTGATGAATGTAGAGGTTTCAATTTTGCCTGCGTCTCATGTGATTCACACTGTGGGACCAATATACGACCGCTCTTCTAATCCAGAAGAAGCGCTTACAGGTATTTACTGTTGTGTTGCGATTTTTCTAAATATGAAAGTTAGCATGACGTCAGGGCGTGATGACTTTATTTTTGGCATTTGGTAACAAAAGCAGTCTTAAAATTGCGAAGGAGAATAACATCCGGTATATTCATTTCCTGCCATCTCTTGCGGTGTATATAGGTGAGCACAACAATGCAAGAATTACCTAGAGTGTCAACTGCCTTTTAGACTTCAAGTTATCTAGTTTAGACTATGATATCTGTACTGCCAAGGTTATTTAAAGTTTGTTGGCCATCTACTATGCAGTGTTGTCCTCTACAAGGAATACTATATAGTCATGCCTAGAGTTCATTTTCTTTGGTCTGCATACGAACTACTTACAGTTAACATTTTATCCCTGTTATTTTCCCAAGGTATCCACTTGACAAAGCTGCTAAAATATCCATTTCAACTGTTAAAGAGTTTGCAAATGACTTCAAAGAGGTATGTAAAAGATGATATTGTTTAGTAGCATTTTTAATTTCTTTTAGACTTGCTCCTTAAGCTATGCTTTTGTAAGACCAAATACTTTTCCACAATACTATTAGAAGACTTGTTTGTTTACTTTGTTGGAAATTTTTTTGCTAACATACTTTACTACGAAGCATTTGCTTATCATTTTGCACATTCTTTCCAACGATTGGAAAGCAAACTTTTTGCATTAAAAAATAACGCGACATTTAAAAATTGAACAACGTAGGCACCTAAAGACCTTTATCAGAGACGGAACCTTCCTTCTCTATTAAAATAAATCGTTTTATGCTTAGATTTGTCAAAGCACATGATGATACTCACACACTCTTTTTTTGCAGATTCATTTTGTTCTTTATGAGAGGAATATCTTTCAACTGTGGTTGAAGACTGCAAAAAAGATGGTGTAACACCAATACCTACCTGGAAGCTGGAATCAGTTACTCAATTGATATTTCATGTCTGTTTGACAAAGTCGAATGCATCCTTCATCGATATGTAGTTTGTACCGTTGTTTACGGATTTTGAACACTTTATTTTCATTGCGTAGAGTTGAAGACAAAATGTTAGTGTCCCTAAACAACACACTTGACAAGAGTGTATAATGTAAAAATGCTGCAAGGAATTTAGATTTACTAGGTATTTTCAAATAAATAGTAAATAATAAAATGCACAAATTCCGCAGGTCGGATGGAGGGGTAGGCGTAGGCCCCACCCTCATTTCCGGTAACAACAACAACACATCATCACGTCTCTCTTCTCCACACCACAACCAAAGCCCAGATCTCGTCTCTCCCTCCATTTCCACGATCCGCCAATTCAGCCTCCTCTTCTCCCTCCGACAGATCCGAACGCCGCATCATCATCGTCGTCGTCGACCTGGCGGGAGTCATGGGCGAGTCTGAGAGGTTTCAGCTTGGCACTGTCGGAGCCCTGACGCTTTCCGTTGTCTCCTCCGTCTCTATCGTCATTTGTAATAAAGCGCTCATCAGTACTCTCGGCTTTCATTTCGGTCCGTAACCTTATCACGTAATTAGGTTTTTACTTATGATCTTGATTTGCTTTGTTGTTTACTTTACATGTTTAATTTGATTAGGTTGATAGTGAAATTTGGTTATTTATGATTTGCAGTATGAATCTAAGATGGCAGCTAATGTGATTTGTTTGTGTTCATGTGTGCAGCAACAACTTTGACAAGCTGGCATCTCCTGGTCACATTCTGTTCATTCATGTGGCTTTAAGAATGAAATTCTTCGAGCACAAACCATTTGATCCCAAGTCTGTAATGGGGTTTGGGATTCTCAATGGAATATCTATTGGACTTTTGAATTTGAGTTTGGGTTTCAACTCTGTTGGCTTCTATCAGGTTCGCTCTCGCTCATCTGATTTCTGTAATAAATTCTGCTCTTGTATTTTGTTCTCTTAACTTGATCAAACTGTGTGCAATTTAGAATTTACTTGTTTTCTTTTGAGACTATTGTAATCATTTGTTTGTTTTTTTCAGATGACAAAACTGGCTATCATCCTTGTACGGTGTTCCTAGAGACTATTTTCTTTAGGAAACAATTCAGGTTTGTGTTTGTCCCTACTTAATTTAAAGTTGGGAGTTTACTACTACACTGTGGCTTGTAACCACTGACCAGCAGTCTCGTTTTTCTAATATTGTTCCCTTTATGTTGGATTTATTACAATTCGAGTGTCTTCCTCTAGTTCCATATGGCACTTAAGTCACTACTAGACACTGGTATAGGCAACCACATTTAATTGACTACAATATCGCTGAGACAATTTTTTGGATTAAAAATTGCAGTAGAAGCATCCAGATATCGCTTGGCATCCTTCTCATTGGAGTTGGAATTGCAACTATCACTGATCTGCAGCTCAATGTACTGGGATCTGTGTTATCTCTCCTTGCAGTTCTCACGACTTGCGTTGCTCAAATTGTATCCTTTAAAAGTTAGAAAATTTTGAACTCATTACCACCTAAGTATTCTGATGCTTATGATTGCCTTTAATCTTAACACATTGTTGTGTCGGTAGGTGCAAAAGGATTTACACTTGATTTATTTATTTCTGGTTTAATCGATTTTTATACTTGTATAGGATGTCATGAAATGAAGTTTAAATTGCGCTCTAGTAGGCAAAGTCTAGAAAATGCATTAAAACACTTCATTCCAGTCAGTATTATATTGCAGTGTTAGTTTCCATGTATACGACTCTGGAAACTTAACTTAATTCTCCCAGATGACAAACACCATCCAGAAGAAGTTCAAGGTTTCTTCGACCCAGCTTCTATATCAGTCTTGTCCTTATCAAACAACATTGCTGATTACGGGTCCATTTTTGGATAAGCTTTTGACCGGTCACAATGTTTTTGCATTCAACTATACACAACAAGTGTTGGTAAGAGCTCCACATTTTTGCAGCACATGCATTTTCTAGCTTTCCTAACTAATGTATTTCCTTTTTTGCAGGCTTTCATTATACTGTCGTGCTTAATCTCTGTATCTGTCAACTTCAGTACGTTTCTGGTGATTGGAAAAACTTCTCCAGTAACATATCAAGTGCTTGGACATCTGAAAACCTGCTTAGTTCTAGCATTTGGCTATGTTCTGCTTCATGATCCGTTTAACTGGAGAAACATATTGGGAATTTTTGTTGCATTAATAGGGATGATTCTTTATTCTTACTATTGCACACTTGAGAGCCAGCAAAAAGCTGCGGAACCATCAATACAAGCAGCCCAGGTAGTAAGAAGCTCCTTGTACTTGGTGCATATTATGCTTTCCTTTTTCTGAAAGATTTCATCATTTAAAATATTACTTTGTTTGCCCAGGTAAATGAAGAATCAGCGCCTTTGATAAATTTGGAAAATGGTACCGGGTTACTCGGTGATGCTTCCGTCTCAAAGGCCCCAGTTTGGAATGACAAAGACTTGCGTGCTTGAACTCATACATCATCAGTTTAGTTCTAGCACAGTGGACGAGAAGAATGTTGAGAACTCTAGGTAGTTTTTTCCAGCATCCATCTATGACTTTGAGCTTTCAAAACATATCATACAATCAGGGTACTTATGCGAGTCTTGTATTGCAATCCTTTTGCTGTTAAATACATGTTATACCACCACATTGTCACACATTGTCACAAACTGTCAGCATAAGGGCCTGACATTATGATAGTTCTAATGCTATTCAAATTGTTAAGTTCACGATTTTGTTCATTTTACTTTTATAGTTCAAAGTTCAAACTATTGGTTTTACTTTTCTATCATTGAGTTACAAAGGTGGATAGGGGATTTAGTTATAGACAGCCAGTGAGTAACCTTGTTGCTTTGCTTTGCTGCCATTGTAGTCATGTCCTGATAATGCATGAAACACCCATTTTATTGGAAGCATTTGCACCCAACAATGTTTCCTTTTTAACATTAAAGTGAGTAAAGGGTACAACAAAATGTGTAGAATGGTTAGTGTAATCCAGAATGTCATAAACTGAAAACATATTACTACACAATTGGACATTTGAACAAGAATGTTTGGAAAATATATTTTAATTTCTTTCTCAAGTGATATGTACAAAGATAGGAGACTGATTTCAGAATTTGGAGCATATAGAGATTATCATCTATACGCATTTGCTGCTTGTTCGGACAAACATGACAAAAACAAAGAAAGGGGAAACACATACGAAACATGAATGAAAATGCGTCTAAGGACCCAACACAACTTCAATACTGAAGCTCTTCCTGACGCTGAGGAAGTTCTTGGCGAAGCTGCTCACCTTGCCAAGCACTAATTATATCATGTAGAGCTGGCCTTACATCTTCTTTCATCAGCTTATCAAACTCAAAGGTATCACCACCAGACTTTTTTAGTTCAACCAGGTGGAAGCCTGAAGAAACTCGAATATCTCTGCATCATAGATAAAGGCTCGTTTTTCTGATCCTTTGACCTCTCCAGTCTTAGCAGACCTCCATCCTTCTTGGTGATTTTCAATTGCAAATGCTTTGCAACATCCTCCAGTTTAGATATGATGGTGGCAGCAGGCTGCATTGATGTGAACTGCACTTCATCCTTTATAATAGTGCTGTTATTGGCAGAGAATAGTCCTGACAAGTCAAAACCTGGTGACAGGGAAATGATGTCAAAGGCATTTAAATGGCTAAGTTTGGACTTGTCAATCTTCGGATCAGCACATATATTGCCTTTTCCACTTGCTTTACATATATCATCAGAAGTGAGTGGTACTATTTCTTCTGATCCAGTTTTAGCTTTCGAGCGATCAACTTCAAGTCCTCTTCTGAACCAGGGATGGTCCATAATCGATGAAACAGAAATCCTGGTTTTTGGATTTGGGTCAAGCATTTTACTCAATAACCTGCGCGCCTCTGGAGAAATACAATCAGGGCACTTGTACTCTCCCTTACAGATCCGCTTATACATCACCATCAGATTTGAGTCGTGAAAAGGCAAACAGCCAACCAGA